>JADNYV010000423.1:0-30198 GCA_015501055.1 Mucidula mucida
AAGCCCAAGATACATGTAAAAATGCGCCTAAGTACTTGCCTCTTGGTCTGATCTTTTGAAACATGGCTACCCTCTATGACGCCTAGACTAGATCCGTCTTGGATTAGGGTACATCTGGGTAATCTATCGCAAGTGGATCTCCCTACGAGGTAGCCACGTACGCATCTATCTCTCCCTCAATGTCAGTCTTCATGTTCGGGCCTGGAAAGAACCAATATTATATGCCACTCGCAAGAATGATTTGGCTTATTTCTAATGCATCTCAAACGCAACTGCCCGAGCATGCGTTCAAGCTTTCCTCGCTCCAAAGATCCAATCTTGCCACTCTTCCATACTCTTCGATTCCCCACTGCGGAAACAACCGAAAGACCGAAGTACCCGTCACATGGTGTTGAATCCTCTTTAGGTTTTCACTTGTGACGTCCGTCCTGAGTTCTGCGCTCACGTCGTATGACCGCCTGCATTGCGGAGATGTCAGTAAGTGAGAACATCTTCCTGCATCTATATGTGGGCTCATGCAGACTGTCCTGGAACAGTCGCTGCAACAAGAGATTGAAGCTGCGCGACAGGAACACCTTAAACTCCAGGCCAAGAACGAGGACCTCAATTGATTTTCAAGCCTGAAGGTGATCCGGAAGTAGATGCATTCTTTCATTTTATCACAGTGGAGACATAGATCCCAGTCCGAGTCGGATTCACAACCGATGACAGATAGCTTGACGGTTGGGGAACGTGTGGTTTTTCATGTCGGTTACAACGGATTCATGTCCATGTCCAGGTTCTGTATCGGTCCTAAATCGAAGCGCCCACTATACGGCTTTGTTGCTCACATTATGAAGACGCGGCAACAGGTGTGTCTTACATCACAAACAGCGCCGATTGACATCTAACATTAGCAGCATCGGTTCGCTTTAGTTTACCGTCTATTCCGGGGCGATGATGGGCGTTCGACCCCTCAAATCGAGAATCGATCGCAGAAATTCTTGAGCGCTATACCCTACACCGGCAGGCGTCACTCGGCTATATCCCTCCAACGAAAGCTTTTGGGTAAACGTCTCAACAATTCTCGCGCAAGGCGAGAAAATCTACGTCCAAGGTATCAGCTCTATAGCGTCTCGCCGATACAACAGATATCGAAATTACTTGGCCACACATCTCTGGCTCTATCCCGAACCCAATGCTGACTGGCACTCGTTGAAGACTTCATATGGCGTTTTGCCTTGGCTATGTCCGATGATAAGAAATGATGGTGGTAGGAATTTTCCTTTTCGACTGAAGCGGTTTCACGATAGAACCGGCGTCGTTCCGTCGCGTCTCCTTCTCGATATAACTTGGGGCCAGGTCATCGGATCCTATCATTTGGGCAGAGAACGAGTTGCTTTCCAAACGGAAAGTGATGTAGCTATGAGGTACGTTTGACAGTCTTCGATGTCCAGATAGTTCTGATCTATTCCCGCTCAGGAAAGGAGGGGAGGACATGAATCGTCAAATACCGTATGTCCCTGCTCTTCATGACGATGCTCGGTTGTACTTACCCGGACTTCTTTAGTATAATTACTCAGAGCAACAGCGGAAAAGCATTGACTGCTTCGGTAGGTCCTAAAACCAATAGAAGTCAGTTGTTTAGTTCTAAAACTTTCTAGGTGCCAACAAAAAGGCCACTTACGGCAGAGGATCGCGTAGCTCTTCCCGTAGATCCGCTTCCACTCCAACAGAAGCGTCTGCATGGCACGAGCACTACGGCCGTGTCTAGCGTCTCACAGCCGGTTCTGAAGAAGCTAAGGGCGGAAGCGGGCATGAATACGGGTCGATTCCTTCAGGATGACAGTTCAGAAATTTCAGTAAGATGTCGCGATAAGCGCTTCAAGTCATGAAGGGAGAGAGGTATGTGGCATAAATCAAATATAAAGGATTCGCTTACAGACTATGGAATTCCTGCAGACGTCATTGGAGGATGTCGCAGCGGGGAGCCATCCTTGTCGAAATGTGGAAGATAGAAGCGGCTGCGCGCAATGACCTCGAGTCTCTCTACAAGCATCGCGAAGCCAGCATTCGAGCCGAGATATCCGAAGCACAACAACAACGCGAGGTTGCTCTACGTGTCGAACTCGCGGCGTTCTATCAGAAGGAGAATGAACGAAGAGAGGCCAACTTACGGGCCGAACTGGAGACCACGTACAAGCGCGACGTGGAAAGATGTATTGAACTCGAAGGCAGGGTCGCGACGCTGGAGGCGATGCAGGTAAACTGGGAGCAGCGAATCGAAATACTGCAAGAGGAGAAAGCTATATTGGTCGCGGAGAAAAAGCTTGACGAGAGGAAGGCGAAACTGGTAGCTCTTTGAGAAGACAGTCTAACATAATCAGCAGTTGCAATCGATACCTTCAAAGACCGATGAAGATTGAGTACAACCTGATTAGAAAGCATCGTACGGCCTGACGCAGAAGAACCTCAAAGCCATCTGACGGCATCGTGTATACAGAGAAAATACCAGTCACTCAGTAGAAACGTAGCATTCCGTCTGCGAAACCATTATACGTTGTGGAAACCTAGAAATTCCATAGGGCTGTCCACCGAGCCCAAGAAATCCTTGACTTGATCTCTGCATAACGTCCTCTTATGGGATCTAATTCCCGCTGACATAGCTGCTCGTCAACAACAAACGTTGCAGCTCGAATTCTCCCTCAGGCTCGTGCACGTAAACCAAGGTCTTGTGCTCATCGAAGACTTGGTGCCCTGCCCATCTTGACGTCTTTCTTGGACGCAAACAGAGACAGTTCGTATGAAGGGCCGCACTCATCATCGAGAGCAGGTGAGATTCCGTGCTGGAAACATTGCTAGCACACAAGAGGACAATGAAACATTGACGAATCACAGGATAAGAACAATGGGAAAGACGTGGGGACTTCGAGAGACGTCGCGCAAGTTGACAAGGGGCAATACAATTGAGATATATTACAGCGATAGGATGTGCGTTACGCTAACCATGAATGAAAAACGGGGCACTGATATACAAGCGACAGTGAACCCTTTGGAGTAAACGATGCGATCTATCGAATATATGATCAGCATAGAGTCGACGTTGCGTGAAGAACATACAAGCTCACTAAAAGTCGTCCGTGGCGATGAGATCCCCATTGGGCAGCGTGAAAAAGTACCGCGGACACCACACAGTATTGGTGAAATCTAAAAACCACCTTGGCTCTTCCTCCAATCCAAAAAAGTCCTTGACCCTCATGACAACTTCCTCCGAGGGCGTCCCATTCCCATTCACATAGCTATTCGTCAACGACAAACACCCCATCTCATGATCGGCATCGATGCGCACATTGTCCTCTAGTCTCAGCACCCAAGGTTGCGGTATCTCTAGCTTCTTCTGCACAATGGCAAACGTTTTGCGCTCATCGAGTATAGGAATGTTGTCGCCCGTAAGTGGATCTTTGTAGGACGTAAACACTAGACAATCGGCATGATCCCGGGCGTGCATTACAGGGACGACCTTCTTCTCGTCCATCGGCCACCCGAAATTGAACTTGGGGGGAGAGTAGTAGACTCCAAGGCGAGCCCTGAGCCCAGAGGGTAGCTCATGTAAATCTTCCGCCACTTCTAGAGCGGCATCGAGTCCAAGCTATGCAAATAGAGTCCGTTTAGACGAGACTAAATTGATGTGTGAAGTACTTACGCGGAAACCAGAAGACTTCAAGTTGCGTGGGGGGCGTAGGCCTTCGGGAAGCTTTTCAATAACTTGACTGATGCGGGCCATGATAGCGTTATGGTGGTGGAAGTCAAGGTTTGATCAATCGGTCGAGGGTGCTTCAAATATCAACAAACAGTGCACCACGTGAGTCTAGCTGCTGTTGATCTCTTTTTGGATATGAACCCACAGGCTCGTTATTGTTTCCGCATAAACGGAGTAAATGCTTCTCTTTCTAGATGAAAGGCGCTCTGATGCTACAATTACCTCCATATATAGAACAATGAAGTCCTTGTCTGCTAGATTCGGGGGTCAATCTTCCCTGGATTGGAGGTCAGGCGCCCTACCCACGCGGTGATCAATGGAGGTCCTAGCCATACGCGAGCTTCGCTTCTGATAGTAAAGATGGCTCCATCTTACTAGGGATGGCTGCTCAGGCGAATCAAAGACTTACCGCCTTTGGATTTTCTTTTGTGCTACATTGGGCCCGTTGCCCGGAAGGATTGGGGTATATAGCCTGAAAATCGTGGTATACGACGCACACCAATGAGGCGTAAGAACCCCACCACCTCCAAGCCTGAACGTCCTAAAGTTCGTCGTACGTTGGCCCCTCGTGGTCGCCGTCCCGATATGTTGCCAAACGACATTGAGTCAACGCTGCGTATGGTGAAAGCTCTGTTTGACAGTGCTGGCGAGGGCGACGGGCGCGAGGCACCATACTATCAACCCCTTAACCATGCTTTCGCCTACTTCGCGCGCTGCCCAGAGGACCCCAAGGTCACGATTGGAATTGCGCCCCAATATTCGTTCAGAAAGGAACTTGTGGGGGCGCAAGTTTCTGATGAAAATACACGAGGTCTGTGATTACTCTACGCTCCGTTGTTCCCATTGTGCTAAATGGCAGCATTTCAGAGGACCCCGTCGATACGAGATCACGCGTAAAGGCCGAACATATCGCGCTCAATGATGGAATTCCCTCAGACGGACCTGAAGAAGATATTCTCGCTTCAGATGATGTCACTGAGGGAAATATCAGCGTCTTGTCCGATCTCAAGCCGAACCCCAACTTCCGTAGCGACAGCTACTTGTCCCCGAAGGACCGCTGGCGAACTCCCGACTTCGTTTTTTTCCAGCACGTCTTGAAACGGAACGACAACGGATTGTATACGGAGTCGACTCCTATATGCATCGTCGAGATTAAACCTTTGCCTGCCTTCAATCCCGGCGGGGACCATCACATGCCCTCTGTAGCAGCTCGTCGCATCAAGAGCACTTGCGCTCAGCTCAGCACTCAACTTGACGTCCTATTCAACGAGTTCAAGAGCCTCAAGGACGTCTTTGCCTTCATTTTTGTCGGACCTTACTACGCGTTCTTTGAATTTGAAGACCGCTCTTCTGTTGTAGACTACGGCGGCAGGGAGGTACATTCACTCTTTGACGAACATGACTTTGGGGGAGAGTTTCAGAAGTGTTGGCAAAGAATGATGGATGGGAAAGGAATACAAGTTAGACGAGGGTTTATCCGTACCTAACGCCGTGGCCGATAATCAATCACATGCCAACCAGATTCCGTCTCGACACTAAACTTTGAAACTAATCGACACGGATTTTGATTTGGTCGGGTGTTCAGGCTTGACAATCATCTGACAGCTGTTATCTCATAATGCGCACATTCGCCGATTGCTGACGCCCACTCGCATTATAGTTTGATTCTTTCACTCGTTACGTAAATGCATTACAAGATCAATCAAGGAGAAAAGTGAATTAGAAAGTCCAACGCCCGGGATACTATCGACGTCGCGTCTGAATGGCACCCGTTGCTGACTAGAATTCAGCTGTAGCGATGAGATCCCCATTGGGCAGCGTGAAAAAGTACCGCGGACACCACACAGTATTGGTGAAATCTAAAAACCACCTTGGCTCTTCCTCCAATCCAAAAAAGTCCTTGACCCTCCTTACAACTTCCTCCGAGGGCGTCCCATTCCCATTCACATAGCTATTCGTCAACGACAAACAGCCCATCTCATGATCAAAGTCGATGCGCACATTGTCCTCCAGTCGCAGCACCCAGGGTTGCGGTATCTCTAGATGCTTCTGCACGAGGGCAAAGGTTTTACGCTCATCGAGTATAGGGTTGTCATCGCCCGTAAGTGGATCTTCGTAGGATGTAAAAACTAGATAATCGGCATGGTCCCGCGCGCGCATTGTAGGGACGACCTTCTTCTCGTCCATCGGCCACCCGAAATTGAACTTGGGCGGTGAGTAGTAGACTCCAAGGCGAGCCCTGAGCCCAGAGGCATCGATCGTGGTACGTATCATCCTTGGAACGAATCGCGCACATACTGACCAGCGCATAGCAGTTCCAGAAACGCACAAGTCGCGAAAGTCTATCCTACTGCGATACGCGGCGACGTCAGTCATTCTCGCTGCTATAGATAGCGCGTTACCAATAGTCTGAAGTCTGCTTAGGCAACGGCTCCTACTTCTCAAACAGCGGATCAAGGTGCCATGAATCCCAAAATGACTGGGAAACAGTCAAAGCGCAAGAGGTCGTACGAGACTTCCGGTCTCCCCGAGTGGCGAATAACTTTAAGTGACGATGAAACGCTCGAGGTATGTCGTACGGGCACGAAAAATGTCGCGCTTTGATTGCTAACTCGCATATTCTCTCACTGAACAGATGGGGCGACGACGGGAGTTCATCCTAGTTGACATGAAAAAGACAGCCAAAGCGTGCGAGGACACACTGCGCGTTGAGATCGAGGCGCTTCACACGAAACGCGAAGAGGACATTCGAGCGGCCTTGAAGGAGGAATACACACTACGTGAAGACACTCTACGCGCCGAACTCGAATCTCTCTACCGGAAATGCGAGGCCGACGCTCGAACAGCGTCTGCCAAACGCTTCGACGGCGTCAGAACTGAAGCGGCAAAGGAGCACAGGCAACGCGAGGATGCTCTACGCCATCAATTCGAATCGGGCTTCAAGAGATGGGCGGCCCAGGCCCGGATAGCGTGCGAGAAGCGTATATGGGATACTAGAGTGGGGGTGGAGCAGGAGCACAAGCAACTTGAGGCGACTCTTCGGGCTGAACTCGAAGGACAGTCCCAGGCCAAGGTCGAGGAACACATGCGCCGTAACGCCAATCTGCGTCTTGAGCTCGAAGCTCTTTTGCAAAAAGAGAGGGCTGAGATGGATAAGGCGATGGATCAGCTGCGGGTTGAATTGCAGTCGAAGTCCAAGCGTGACGTTGAGCGGTTGGAAGAATTGGAAGCCGAGCTTGTAGTTGAGAAAGTCAAGCCGGCGGGAGCGCATCGCAGGATCGAAATACTGGAAGAAGAGAACGCCGTATTGGCGGCAGAGAAGGAGCTCATAGAAAGGAAATCGAGACTAGCGCTTCTTCAAGGAAGTGGTCTCGAATAAGCAGTTATCCATACGCACTGCGCCCATCTTCCCTTAGTTTGTTCTACGTCAAGTCAATTCTCTTTACTGCTCTTTGTTGAACATGCATATGCTGCAAGCGATTGATGATACCTGCAGACTTTTTTTTTGATATCAAATGTTGTAAAGCAATAGTACACTGAGCTGTCTCCTGAATGACGAGATAGATGGCCACTGTAATGTAAATGTAATTTAAATTGCAGCCTTGTCACGAAGCGCCGCCAACCTCGCTTTCCTCTCCCCACGCTCTCTCTCTGCAACCAGAATTCCGTTCTCCTCTTCCAATATCTCAATCATATGCTTCAAGACCGCCTGCTTATCCCTCTCCAATACAAGTTCAGCACACAGGCTCTCAGCACCGCGTCGAGATTCTGATTCGTGTTCGGATCCGAAGCGTTCATCGAAGGCCGCGGGGGGTTCAAACATATCTTGCGGTAATTCATGCGGCTTATAATAATGAAGATCACCTGTCTGAGCAGGTCGAGGTGAGTTATCCGATATAGCACTCGGTTGGATAGTATTTGTCTCCTTACTTTCCCGCGACTCGGCAGATATAGCGACGTCAGCAGTCGTTGTCTTTGCCTTCTTCAAGGCTGGTCGAGAAGTATTAGTACTCACGCCCTCCTCGAGGGTCTGCGAGCTCTTCCTCCTCCTTTTGTGCATGGGATCCTTCATCCGAAGTTTATCGGTGGCCTGCATTCCATAGCGTTGGAGATTTAGGCAAGACCTAGCAGTATCGTACTTGTTCGCGGGTGGGGTCGAAGATTACCAGTCTTGCCGCTTGATACGTAAGTATGAGCTTGGCTGGATGGGAAACGATGTCAACGTACTCAACGAGTCTGCTCTCTTTCTCGTAGCAATGCCGTTGTAACGCGGTTCAAGAAAGTTATCGATGAACCTATCCCTCTGATGTCGATAGGGAAGCGTTGAGAATGAGGAACGACTTAAGTCGTCGAGTACTCACAGGAGAGTGTCGCGTGAGCAATTCGAGTACGATACAGTAGAAGATACGAGACAGAGTCTGTACGCGCGCGACACAGATTGAAGGCAAATCTGACAGACGATGTTGATGGGCCACTTGAAACTCCGCGACATTACGTGAGCTATCAAACCCTAACCTGACGCTCCTTGACGCGTACCACCATGTCAGACCCAAATGACACGAATACTCACGGTTTCTCGCTGTCTGGAGGCCCCGCTGAGCGCCTGCCCGAGTCATGGGCGCGCCCGTCGACGACGAGAAGGGTAGGCAGAGTCGGCGACTGGAACAATGCAGGGTACGTGCCATCTCCAGAGGCCGTGACGCTCATTAAAGGAATGTACAGCGGTGGATCTAGTAGGAGCTCTTCTGGAGGTGGTGGTGGTCCAAGAATCGCATCGCTGAGAGATTTGAGTGGACCATCTGCCCCGGCACCGCCGCCATCGTTTGGCGGTGGCGGCCATGACTCGGACGACGAGGACGATCAGCCACGCGGCGCAGAAAGCTGGTTTGCCGGCGGAGAACGCAGGTTAGATACCGCCCTCTTTTGCTGATGCCGATCTGACCTGGGTTATCCAGTGGAATATCCGTACAAAATCCAGACCATGCCAGAGGGAATGTTCCCGGCGGCAATATGGTTAGAGATCTCCTGCGACGCGCGGCCGAGTACGTCAGCCCATCTATATATGTGGCGTCCATTAATGGTCGAACATAGAGCCGGTCCAGCATTACCCCCCGCAACTGGATCCAGTCGGGCAGGCGCCTTTGCTGGTGGAGGGCACACGCTTGGAAGTGATGACATCGAGAGTTCTTATATCCCCGATCCCAATGCTCCTGAAGATCCCGAGCAGGAGACGGCGATTCGTCATTTGACTTTCTGGCGCGACGGGTTCACGGTGGAGGATGGGGAATTGATGCGTTACGATGATCCCAACAATGAGACCATTCTCGCAGAGATAAATTCTGGGTACGCTATATGTGCTGCTCGTATAGGCCAAACTAATCGATGTCGTCTGCAGCCGTGCGCCACCATCCATCCTCAATGTCCTACCCGGCCAGCCTGTCGAGCTTCGCGTTGACAGACAGATTGATCAAGACTATGTTGCGCCGAAGCGTTCTGGTTTCTTTGGCTCTGGAAACCGTCTTGGTGCTCCTGTGCCTGGGCAGGCCGCTGCATCTTCGTCCTCAATGCCCGGCGGTTTCTCTGCTCCGTCGTCGGCGCCGGCTGCCTCTTCGCCTGCTGCTCCAGGCGGCACCAAATTCGAAGTTGATCAAACTCTGCCCACCACAAGCATTCAAATTCGTCTTGCAGATGGGACGAGGATGGTCTGCCGCATGAACCTTACTCACACCGTGCTTGACATTCGTAACTTCATCAATGCGTATGTCTACTCTCCCGACTAGAACTATGACTAAAGTCGTTCGAAAAGATCACGTCCGGAAAACTTGACGCGGCCGTATACAATTGGCACGACGTTCCCGAACAAGACGTTGGATGACAATACGCAGACTGTTGAGGCGGCGGGGTTGAAGAACAGTGTGATTGTGCAACGGTGGGCATAAGAAGAAGCAGAATGCATAGACAAAGCTTTTGTATCGATACCAAAGACGCATCGATGTGTACCTGTATGCAATGTAGCGTAATTTCTTGGACAACGACTGTTGCGACTCGTAAGAACCACGGGTTATGCACATCATATCGTGAGGGCGCCAGTCGACAGTGACCTTGAGATCTCATTGATGTTGATTGACACTGCAGACACGCGTCACTGACTCGTGAATAATGTTTGTAGCAAGGAACTTGTTCGTCAATCAAACTGACAAACGGTCCGGTTCACCTGGCTTCATACTTTCCGCTTGTGTCGCTGTCTTGTCGTCGAAACATCGATATTTCTGGCGCACCTTGTCTGCAGAACATGTTTCGCCCCAAGTTATAAATGAATGAAACAGTCAACTCCTTGGTCCTATCTACTACCTTTGAAGTTGCGCAAAGTATCAATATCGCTACAGAGATGCATCTTGTCATCATTTCTTTCTGCTAGGGCGACTCGATCTCTAAAGTTATCATTCCGCATGGAAACGTACAGATCGCCGCCGCCAACCAGATGCACCATCTACCGACTTTCAGCGGCGACCGCGAGTGATGTATGTATCGGCGGGCGCTGTCGTGCGTCCCGTGTTGGGCGAGGCGATGCATCCCTCGCTCGTGTTTCACGGCCGCTGCATAAAAGGCGACCTGGTGAAGTATTTTTTCTTCACTCCCCTAACCTCGCGGTCTGTCAAGCGCTTGGAGGTGGGGTGACTCTGGGGAGGCGCGCGGAGACCGCAGCGCGTACAGGGTAAGGTCTCCCATTTGTGTGAGGAGACTGTCCGTTCAAGCCATGTCACACGCGCTAGGCTAGAGCTCTTCCTCTTTGGAAATGATTAGCTCGCCCTGCTCTTTTATTCAATGCTCAATCTTTTGTGGTGCTCTGTCACTTATCGGTCTCGACTCCTCGGATGTCCTCCCGCTCAATCTATCCGACTGGAACGGACAATGTGGGTTTGACGCAATGTTTTGTTATCGTGCGCTGATGAACAGTTTCATTCTAGGTAACCGGCGACACTCAGGTCTCAACTCGGACGGTGTTTGATGCTCTCCCGTGGAAAACGGGAAACGATAGCTCGCATCAACTGGGTTAGAGGCGTCCGGCGCACAAAGTATTGGACGACATTCCCCAAGCGCTCGATGTCTCTTCTTCCGAGAAATGATGGACTCGCGTTGGATTCCGCCGCTGTGTGCCGCCTGTACCAACAATCATTTATTTGGTTCGTCAATTACTGCAAGACCGGTATAACTGACTTACCTTCCCTTCCAGCATAACAATCCATGACTTTGATATGATGCTCTTCCTTGGCGGAAATGTTCAGCTCTATCAGAAAGAGAACTCTTCCCAATTGGAATTGATATGCTCGCTGTATGATCATGTACTACATACGCCACGTTGTATAACGTCGCCACCCTGTACTAAAATAACACCGTATCTTTTCCTTAAACCTGGCTTTCGTGCTGGCCACCGCACTACGCGCCGAGGATCCGATCGGCAACGGTTATGGCTGTGATCAGGTCCATCAGAGGCTGTCCAGTGTCCACTGACAGTCATCATGTTCAAAGTCCCTCCTTCACCCCAACTGTCACTGCGGATGCTTGGATGAGCTGTAAATTATTGCTACCAAAGGCACCGTCGGACGAGCTGCGCCTCGACAGCTTTCGCATCCTTTCCCGACTTCGTATAATCACCGAATTACGTCCATGGGTCGGCCGATACGCCAAGGTCAAGCCAGATGCGGCCTTTCGGGTGCTCTGGGAATGCCTTTCCTTGGGTGCGCCGCTCTGCACGCTGTTGAATATGCTCGCCCCGCCGTACTTGGACGTGGATGTGGATTTTGATCTCCCGCTGGACCGGAGAATGTCGCTCTTTACCAATTTCATCGAACGCGTCGGGTTGCTGGAGATGCAAAATCGCCTGGCGTATGGGGAGGTCTTACGCGTGGATGATCTTTTTGGCGCGACGACGACTGGATTCGCCAAGGCAAGTCGCGATCGTGTTTGCGCTTGTGATATAAACTTTTTTCCTGGAATTAGGTTCTGAAAACAGTAAAGCGTGTCCTCGCGGCGTTAGAAGATTCATATCCGGGTCTGTATGTCCTGCCCCCTCGCTGGCAGCAGCAACGCACAGCATTCGTGCAGAATCTGCTTGATTCCGAGGAAGTGCATGTGTCGGCGCTTGGGATGGTAGCTGTACGTGACGCGTTCCTTCGCTTTTGTAAAATCGCGTCTCACTGTCCGACAGGAAGCGGCGCTACTCATGTCAGAAGCTACTGGTACTATCGAACCTCGACTTGAGTGCCTTCTTGTCCATAGAAGCCATCTCCGGCAGTACCATAGCCAGGTGCTGACTGGACTGCAAGAAATAGTCTCGGCTCCCTGGCTGGAGGAATGGACGCAGATCTTAACTACTGTAAGGTTTTCTGTGTCCTGTTTTGTGGCCGGATTTTCATCAGTTGACAGGAAACCAGTTTTGTGACACGGACAGTCAGCGCATATCGTTCCATTTGTATCAATCACCTCCCGGTCCACGACTTTCTCCTAGCGCGGTTATCTACGCTACAACCCGAACTTCGCGTTCATGCCCAGACCCTTCTGGATATTGTCAGGCGCATACCTTCCCGACTTTCCGAATATTGTTCTATCCTGAACGCTATCATTCACGTCTCCACGCCCTCTGAGCATCATTCGTATGACACTCTATGCGCGCTCATCTTCGCTATGCAGGGCGCGTCGGATACAATAGACGAAATGAGTCGTCAGATTCGCACCATGCGAGTCGCTTCCATCTTTCAGACGCGAGCGCTTGGGTGGGACCTACCTCTTGACACTGGGTGCCTCCTGATCGACGACGTCCTGCGTACGAGCGATGCGGAGGCACTATATAACGTCTTTCTTTTTGAATACGTCTTGATATGTTGCTTTGAGGAGACAAGCGCCGAGCAGCAGACGGCGAGATACCCTATTCATTCGTGGGAATTAGGACCTGCTCTACGAGGAAGCGGCCCACTTTGCCTTACTAGCATAGTCCCACTAAAAGCAGTGATAGCGGTTCGCGTATTTGGCCTCGAGGCTTTCGGTATTGAATGGACTGACGATGATGGACGTGAGAATGTCATTGAATTCACGTCTTCGTGTGCGGTCCAGAACGAACAGTGGTGCTCCTTGCTCGGGCTACTCGCACCCACTATCTACGAGCGCGACACGGAGTGCAATTCTATACTGTCAGGTCCGTCGTCTCGACCTCGACAGTCTGCTCCATTTGCTTCTCATGATCCACTACTTAGTTGACTCGAGCCCGACGGGTAGGCGCAAATCATATTCACGTCCATGGAGCGTTCGAGGCCATAAGACGACTCACTCCGAGTCGTCCTCTTTGGTCAAGCAGGATTTTGTCGGGAATAACGAGATTCATCTCAGCCCGGGGCTTTTGCCCACACTCTTTGGGAGCATTCCCGATTTACCGCGAAGTCCTTTTTCCCTGGATACGACCTTTCAATCGATCGATGCGGGATTTGAGCCACCGCCAACACCACCGCCGGAGTTCGTTCCTGGTACGATTGTGTTCGCGGTGTCGACGTGATACATGTTAATATCTCCGTTTTTACAGTCGATGAGCACAACAACTTTCTGCTGGACCTCACTGGTAAGGTGGAGAGACAAGGACGATTTGCAGAAGCCGGTGGCGGGTTCTCGGATGTCTGGGCTGGAATATGGCGGGATGGATTGCAAGAGAGAAGGGTTTGTTTTCTCGCCCACTTCGAAGTAGGATACACTGATACACGCGGTGATATTATTAGGTCGCTGTCAAGGCTCTAAGCTCTCGTCTAGAAGATCCAGAAACGGAACGAAAGATACAACAGGCATGTGGCGTACCCGGCGCATCTTCATGTATTGACGTTCTCAATAGCGTTTAGCGCGCGAGTTGTCAGTCTGGAAGAAGATGGACCATCCCCATATACTTCCGCTGTATGGCATTGCATCGGATTTTGGTCGTTACGATGCAATGGTCTGCCCTTGGTTCGAAAATGGGAGAAACGCGGTGGATAAAAGACCCTATACTGATCTTGTCAGTCACCAGCTTACAATATGACGCAGACTTCGCGAGCGGAGGACAGCGCTAGGCGGCCACCACATCAACACGAGGTTACGAGCTATAGACAGCTAGTGGGAATACTCAAACGCGTCCTGAAAGGGTTGCTTGATGGACTGGGAGCTGCTAGAGCACTCAGCGCTCGCTCAGAATCTACCGCTGTTATTCGACGATTTCTCAACCTGGCACCATAGCGGTTACCAAATAGTGGCCCTTCCTTTGGAATTCCTCGTTCAGCTGTCCTTCTCTACGACATATTCCACTGCCTCCAGCTGTCAGCCTAGCAGCTCCCAGGGTACGATGCCGAGGACTCGCTCACCTCTCTGATTAGCTACGGCGCATCGCCTTCGGACACATTCAGAGCCTCATTCCTGCTCCTTCTGTTACTCGGACGCTTTTCCCTCCCGAAGCACATCCCCCCTTACTTCAGCGCCGTTCATGGTTGTTGTTCTGCGGTCTTTGTAATTTTGATGCGCCGACTTAGCAAGAGCCAGACGGACGTCCATCTGCGCGAAATGGGTTGAGGATCCATCCAGACCTGAAGATTTATTTTGAACGATGATGGCCAAGGATATTGACTGATGGGTCTTGAGCCCTAGACGTGATTTGGGGCGTTTGCTTCCAGACGATTCTTCGGACACTATCTTAATCAGGAATCGACGTGCACCGCCACTCATTTTTCCGTCCGTTGACACTCATACATTGCATAAGTACAAGGATGGAGCTATATCAGGACTCCGCGTGGTACTTTTGTGACCTGACGCTGCTCTCGGAGTAGCTCTTTCGAGTCTTCTCGAGCGGACTGACTCGACTGTCACCAAAAATGGAACAATGAAACAATAAGGAGACACTGCCGTGGAAACAAGTACCCACAAGCGCCTATGTAGCGTGTGATTACAAGGGAAGCGCTTCCCTCCACAGCATGAAGTCGTGAGACCGGCGCCAAAGGAACTCTAATCAGGCAAGAACACGCTGAACATGCGAGGCAACACATTAATCAGAACCGAGATTTTGGAATTCAATTCATTCTATAGCTGGTAACCTCGTGTTGATGTGACTGCGTAGCGTTGTCCTCCGCCGCGAAGTCGAAGTCACATTGTTCTAGTGACTGGTCGATAGGGATGGAAGCGTAGGGCTATGCATCTCCCATGATCTGCGGCATCGTGCGAGCGACTGGAATGCATGCGTAGCACACGATGCTCAATAGTAAACCCATCCGGATCAGCGCCACACTAAATTTGAGTGGCGTTGTTTACATCGAGGGAACGGAAACGGAGCCATATATTGCTGTCATGGAGATATCTCGTGTTATGGAAGCTGCGCCTGTCCATTTTCATTCTTCAGGGCGTTACGGAATGTGGGACTCTCCGGAGGTGAATGAGGCGCCGTTATCAAAAGATGGCGATCGGAAACTTCTCACGCAGGGGTCACATTTTCCGAGCCGTTTTCGGCATCTTCACAGCACCGTTTGTATATAAACCGTGCAGAAATCAGGACATCTCACTCAAGTCATCCACATTCTTCCCGCATTTACTAGCTCATCCTCATTAGTGTTCTATAATGTCTTCTAATGGAGGGGCACGGGCACGTCTGTCGGAGGAAGTCTATGCACTCGTCCAAAGGATACAAGATCTCAAACGAAGCCTCGCCGGCGACGAACAAGGCCTCTTCGAAGAAGTGATGCAGGGCCTCTTCGAAGCACTGGAGCAGTAAGCAATGTCTCCCTAGACAAGGTCGATACTCTGACTGACTTCAAATGTGCTATTAGATTTCGTGATCAAGTCAAAAATGGTTTGACGGTTTATCTGGACGATGTCAAAAAATGCTTAGCTTCCACGGAACAGGACCTCGAGGTAAGACTTCTTCGAGTCAATCATTGTAACAAGAATACTTACTGGGGTCACTGCAGGTACGCCGACGAGCAATCCGACAGTCCACGCATTCCCCCGATCCACATGTGGCGCCACGTCCGCATGAACAGTAAAGGTCGTATGCCTGTACGGATCTCAACAAGGTTCCTCTCGAGGAGGAAAGCGCATAGTCTTTTATGTCTTATCATTTCCTTCTTGTATTATGTTCATTCTCCGTATACGTCCGCCATACTATGTAGAAAAATGAAATAGAAACCCTCTGATTCTTTCAGTGACGACCTCGATCCTTAATGTGGTGATGCTACATCTGGACTAAGGAGTCATGTGGGCAATCATTCTTTTCACCGTGGATATATACTGTGCTAGAAGACGTCACTGTACCGATGATGCGAATAATGTCGCTAGCAGGAAAATAAGTCACGGACGGTGTCGATAGTAACACGAACCAATGGGTAGAATGCAATGTAAGCCGGAGGATGGTACTGCTTTCCAATTCGTTCCTCGCTGTCGGACTCTGCGTGTGATTGGTGGAAGAATATGTAAGGCTTGCCGTAAGTGTACGTCTCTCCATCTCAGATATTACAGATGTCGCGTATTGGAGCGAGGTAATGGTACGTAGAAGTTCACGTATCAGCGTGAAATGACCGAAGAGTGTAGAGTAACAAGTAAGATTCTCTACACCTTGAACGCAGTTTCAGCTTCGTGTGATGCGGAGACTCGTGGACAGGTAGAAACTTAGATATCCTGGCCCTCGAAACGAGTCGTCTAAATCATGCAGTATGATAATGAAGGGTTCAACCTCTTCAGCAGCACCGTTCGTATGGTTGTGCCAACCATACGAACGGTGCTGCTGGACCTCAGCAGCTCGAAGTCGCGGCGCGGCTCGTCTTGCGTGACAATTGAGTTTGCACATCTATGACAAAGAGCTGTTATTGACAATAATAATTTGAGGCCTGAGATACAATCGACAGCACTGTGCGTCTCCCGCCCAAACCACTCGGGTACTGCGAGACTTTAAGACTCAGAGAGAGAATGGAGGGCTGACTCTACTGCGCTGTGTTTTGGTGCATCTAAGGCTACCATGCTGTAACACCAAGGCACATCATCGTCGACAATAAACCACGAACGTACATATGTGGCAGGTCGCCCACCTTGACCGTCAAGCCTGGTGGCGGTGAATAGGATGTGAGTAATTTGCCGATAACCGATAGAATGCCGGTACGATGCGCTTACTAATCCGGCAAATTGCCAAATCTTTTCCTCCGAAATGTCATTGTTCGCGTTGGCCAATCTCGTTCGCGTCAATGCCCGCGCCCTCACTGCTGTCTCGCGCTGCTCGACTCGCTCTCTGTCATCGCGTCCATTCATAGCGCGTCCGACTTTGCTACCCAAGACACTGCGCCGCCATTCTTCACGCCGGTGGATAACCGACGCGGCTCAGCCACGCAAGGTTCTGTTTTTCGGTAATCTTCCCTTCAAAATGTCGGAAAGCGACATTGTGCGAGAGCTGGAGGGCTTTGGTGCTATAGGACACATCCATAAAGGTGCGTGGAGCTTTGAGCGGCTGTCCGTCGCTTACATCTTTGTAGGCACCAATACGGCGACGAAGCAATCAATTGGGTGGGCCATCATCGAGTTTCAAAAGGAAGACGTGGCGGAACGTGTACTGCTCAAGCACGAAGCGCAGCCTTTCGTTTTCGATGGACGTGTTGCAATCCTAAACTGGGCGAAGAATCAGAATGTCCCGTCTGTTCGCCAATGGAAGCGGTCTGACAGAGCTCCCTCATCGACACTTTTCATGACCAGCCTGCCCTTTAGGGCCTCAGAGGACGAAGTGGAAAAGAGCCTCTCACAGTATGGCCCTATCAAGCGCGTGGTCATTCGTATGCCTCTTCTTTTTTTGTCTTCAGACTGTTTTCTGATCATCGTTCAAAGGGCGCCTGCAAGAACGCACTTCCGGTGGCTATGCCCACATTGAATTCTGCGACCTGGACTCTGCTGTAGCGGCGTATGAGGCTAGCATGTCCAGTCCCATCACGATCAAAGGGCGCCCTGTAGTCGTGGACTACGACCTTCCCAAACCTCCCAAGGCCCGTGAAAATGATGACGAAAATAGGCGCACGCCGGAGGCTGAGGAGAATAGAAGGCAGCTTATACGGCAACTTAACCAACCTGTACCCCCCGCTCGTTGATGACTGCTAGTACTAGAACGATGACGGCATTCACCCATCCTGTTCTTCTGCGCTTAGGACAATTCAAGTGATATGGACTACACTTGCACCAGATTACTTTCCTTTCTTACGTCTAGTGAAATGGTGCTTTGCGATTAGTCGACAGATCCCAAGAGCTGCACAGCCACTGTAGTGGACTTTTCACCTCTTCCATTTGCCACCATTTTACCAATTCCACATCAAGAACAAAGTCTACACCAGTATATCTTGCTCGGTGCTCTTCAGACATTACGCATGCGCGTCAAAGTATCGTCCGTTCTATTTCCACCAGCGCTTAAAGAATCCTTCACATTACGCACCTTCCGTCTGCCTTCTGCAAGCAATCCACTGGAACGTGTCGAACGCGAGGTATACCTTCACCACTGCTGGTGGCCATGAGTTCATCGCTCTTTCCTCTATACCCTCACGTCTCTATTCCGGAACCCGACTCGTCGCAATACGACGGCGAGCAATAGTGCGAGCAGCTTATCTAACTCACCTCCAGCGAATGGAAATGGCAACGGTACTCTTACCATCTCTGATTTGGATTGCGCGCGTAAATGCCGCCAAATCATGAGTATCTATAGGGAGCTGCGTCGTCTAGGGTAAGTTTATTGTCGCGGACATACTTTGCTGTTGCTGACAGGACTCGACAGTGCTGATAGTTTCTTCGAGAACAATCTGCCAAAGATTGTCGTTATTAAGTGGCGGTTCTACCAGAACGCTTCGGATTATCTCCTGCAGCTCTCGACTCTCTTCGCAACCTCTATCCACGGCCATCCTTCCACGTTCATTCTTCCCACAAAATAGTGTTCTGTCTCGGAGCTCGAACAGTCTTTTGGTGGCGTCCATTCCGACTGCCATTTTCAATGCGCTAACGTCCTCCTCCACGATGTACAAGGACAATAGTCGAGATCTCAGGGAGAAAGCACTATCGAGAGGCGCTCCGCGCTGCGCCTGGTTGATGACGATAAAGCAGTCGTGGATGAGCACCATGATGATCTGGGCAGCGCATGCGTCGTCGTGGCCGGTGAGAATAGTCGCTCCTTTGCCTCGGCTGGTCGTGGCAGGAAGGTCGTCGCTCGCTGTAGAACGGGGAGAGGAGTCGGTACTCCTTGAAGAACCTTTGGCGCGTCTATAATATCTTTTTCCTGCAGGACGAGACGGGTGCGGGATATTTTCGACGGCAGGCATGGCGAGGACTGCAGGACAAGGAGGGATGGAATGGTGTCGAGCCTCATTGAAGACGCTTGACTATAAATACTACAAAAAGAACAAAGGAACAATACCAGACATTTAGGGCGCGCGTTATTGTTCCGTATCCAGTCGCATTGACAGTCAAAGGCTCAGACAATAGTCATCACAAACGAGAATTGACCAATGACTCGGAGTGGAATGACCAAAGAAATGAGGTTACCACAGGATGCGATCAGCAATGAGCATAGTCGTGGACAAGATACATCTTTTCACCGTGAGCACGGCAGAATATATTGTCCTGACGGAGGTCACTGCACGAAGTCATCATCTTGCCCGTTTCCTGTCAAATGTCTGAGATAGAGTTGCTGACGAGACACAAGCACTCAATCGCTCACCAGAGGGCCAGTCCCGTTGCCTAGGCGTCCGTGATGTTCAGCTCTACAAGAGCAGAACATGTGCATACCGCTCTTAGGTGTACGAGCGTCGAGGTGAACGAAAGAAGATATCTCTTGGTCTGTGGCAGTGCAGTGAATTGTCCTTGCTCGGCTGCTCTATCGGCATCGGCATTGCTGGGTAACAGCTTCGCCGATTCCGATTCTCTCACTGTCCTTTCAACTGATATCGGCGCAGGAGCAGATTCTCTCCGTCAAACTCTTTTCTCCATAATCAACGCTACCATCTATGGGGATGCCTCTTCTGAGAATTCCCTTCATAATCACAGCACTATATGGTATCCATCGTACGATGACACCTCCAAACGCTACGCCGCCCGCAAGCGAGCACAGAGAATTTAATCGCCTCGATATCGAACAAGTCGCGTCCTCGTTCGCTAGAATTGCGAAGGTCTGTCACAATACCGCCAGGGTATATATTACTCGCTTTCTCCAGTACAGAATATCTGACGCTTCCTGAAGGCCACATTCTATTCCATATTCATCCTCGAAATCCTCTTCATTCTGGGTCTCAGTCCTTCACCTGCGGCGCCGGCTGACTCTTGCGAAATTCATATTACATGGCCTTTTCTCGTCAGTTGGGCTATCCTTGTTGGCGGAGCGAGCTTGCGCGTGCACTGCTATCAGATCATGGAGCAATTTTTCACTTTCGAATTATGCATTCGCAAGGACCACCGCCTAATTACTTATGGACCGTACAACTATGTTCGTCACCCAAGCTACACCGGTGCTATTCTCGCCGCACTTGGCTCTGTAGGCTGCGCACTGCTCCCTGGATCGTGGTTAGAGTGCGTAATCCCCGGGGGAATGACACGTCTACGATGGCTGGGTGTCATGTCTTTTTGGGCTGCGGTGATAAGATCTGCATTGATACCGCGGATGAGGAAGGAGGATGATATGCTTCGGGAGGCCTTCGGCGAGGAGTGGGAGAATTGGAGAAAGCTGGTACCATGTAGGTTGATTCCTGGAGTATATTAAGTATGATGCGTTCTTTTTCATGGTCTAACGACTATTGGGAAGATCATGACACGCGGTGTCGACTATCTACATTCAATAAATTCCTGGAACCAAACAGTATGGCACCCTCCGACACCACCTATCCCACTCCACCCCAAACGCGCTTCCTAGCATTTTGTCCTCACTCGGGATCCTCAAGATCAAACTCACAATCACAGCCGACGCCACCAAGACCCAATACGCGACTAGAACCTTTCCTACACACGTCTCCAGCAGCCCCGACTGGGTTATCCACGATCCGCTTAGCTGGCTGCAGATTGCTCCGATGATGGTAAGCATCATCCCGGTGTAGCTTGGATGCCGGACAAAGGCATACGGGCCATCGACCACGAGCCGATGATTCTTGAAGATGCTCAACTCGAATGTGAACTGGCTGCCGAGGGTGCGGTAGCAGGCTATACGAATTGCAGTCCCCGTTATCGTGAGAACGTTGCCCAGGAGGAACAAAGGCGTGATTCCGATCCCTTGCACTGTACGACCATGGCGGAACATCAGCGTGTCGAGAATATGGCGCGAGAGTGCGCTGGACTGCGTATGACTGGCGAGGATAACGAGAGTCTCGATAAGCTCTACACTCCATGATATGGCCTTTGAATGAAATATAAGACGATTGGGTAACGATAGTGAATGACGCGCTCACCCGTAACAAGACGCACGGCCCCGATAAACTTCGCAGAAACTGCTCCCTCCAATCCGGCACGACGTGCTGCACACGCGGTAAAGGCGCGTTAGGAGGCTTTCCAGTGATACGCATCCCAATAGCATCGGAGAAGATGAGAGGGACTTTGAGAAGGGACATCGCGTCGAAGAGGTGGAGAAGATAGTGCAAAGAGGGTGTCATCTTATAGCATGATTTGAAGAGGAGTTTTAACGTTGGTGCAGCGGGAAACGTGAGAGGCGAGCGACATACAGACACTATCACAAATTTCTCATGGAGACCCGTGGTGAACTCAAGGTGGCGAATTCGAATTAGACGGAGGATTTGAGAGTCCCGACGTCACGCTAAATTCAGACTGAGCTCTGTTCATGAAGTATCAAAGACCGAAGATTAGCGTGGTATGGTCTAGAGCGCACGTAGAACTGGCTGTTGAACACTGACTTCTGACAGTCGAAACGTTCTGCTGCGTCGCGGCACTCCCGGATATCTGATTTGAGCACAATAGCAACATAGGGCTTTCTGATGTTGGTCTGTGTCCATGACAGACGCGACTTTGGTTGGACGCTTTCCTTGATGATCGCTGATAACTCATAGAAGGGGTGATCAATCAGTCTGAAGGTATAGAGCGGGTAAGAGCGGTCGACGAGGACGGGAAAACAACCAACAAGGATATATGAAGATCTTGCAGAGATGATTTTCGCCATTCAAGATGATCAATGTCCTACCCGACGACAAAGGGTGACGTGTTTCTGGATGCCCTACCGTGCTGGAGTCCCATAGCTGACCAGTCATGTTCGACGCCGTAAGACATAAACGTGCGTAATGACATGTTGGAGGTGAGGGAAAGGCTAATGCAGAGTTTATCGCATAGACCTCGCCACCGAGTCAACTTGCAGAGGCCTGCGTATTTACACATGTTGAAAGCTTCTGAGTGTTCGTCACAGAGGAAATTGGTTTACATCTTCGATGTCTTTCACGATGCACTGCAAGAACGTGTCCATCTAAAAGTATGTTAACCAGCAGTAAAACTTAGCCATCTATCCGACAGAAAATCACATATATCGCCCTTTGAGGAACCCAAAACTTCGCCTTCAACCAACGTTATACGCCTCGCCTTTATAATGTAGTTATGCCACATGTAGATAATATACAAATGCTAATCTATACTTTCGACAAAAAAAAAAGAGAAAAAAAACCGTCCAAACGAAAGTGTGTGTATAGTAGTCGTGGGTTTACAACAATCAGCGATTTTCCTCCTCCTTCACAGCCTCCGACATTAGATCTGCTTAACATCAGTAATCATACAAGGAAGGATCAACGCTAAAACACGTACCGCCCCACATGGAATTTTGCATAGCCGACGACGAAAACACACTGCTGCCGTCCGTGTCATCATCCGACATCGAGGTTCTCCTGGATTGCGAGTCAGTATGTATGCGTCTAGATGAGTCGCGCAAGAACACGTACGCAAACTTGAACCCAAAGTCAGAAGTGCCCAACATGCTAATGTCGCTGATCCTCCGACTACTCCTCTGCAGACCCTTCCCTGGACTCATATCTGACGCGAGCGAAATATCCGGCGGATAGAATCTCTGTTGAGGAGTCGGAGTCGAAGGAACTGACACGGAGCCATCGGCGAGGGATGCGATATCGCGCGTCGACATGGGCGGCGTGCCAGGCATAGGGTCCACTATGATCGACGGAATGTCTACGGCGCCAATGTTAGCTATATTCGAAAACATGAATCCAACACTATTACCTTGCATCGAAAACCTGGAGCGTCGTTTGCGTTCCATGTGCGCCAGGAAACGTCGACGGTGAGATATCGTTTTGAGCAGAGACCGAACACGGTCCAAGTTGACCAGGTCCGTGACCAACTTGTTTGTCCTTGTCCGCGCCACTAAATCATGCAACCTAGCGACAAAATTTAGCACCACGCAACATGAGCACTGAAGAGAACGTACACTAAAGCTTCATGGTCAACGATAAGCTTATGATGCGCCAAGAGCGTCAACATTCCGGTGAACGAAATGCCCAGGCCATTATGCGTAACGTTCGCCTCATGGTACAGTCGGCTGTAGACCGCTCTTCGCTTCCTAGCGGCCACGAAATCAATCCCATCGAGCACACGCGACAGCTTCTGCAGGTCGATGCCGCTGACTTCATGTGCCGGCCAATTGTAGTCAGAGTCTGGAGCGTGCTTCGATGCGTTCATGATGTTTGGTATACTATATTCCACCGGATATATTCTGACCTCAAACACACCGCTGAGCCTCTAATAATCGACACGTCAAGCACTGTCATTTCGGCGGGAAAGTGCACTAACCGAGAAGAAAGCCGCGAACCGGTTTCGCTCCAAATACCCCGTCTTTGGATTCGCAAACTCCGCCCACACCTTCTTGAACGAGCGCATTTGCTCACGAGTAATCGACTTGGCACCGCCAGATGTTTGAAACACGTAGGAAAAGTTGTCAACGACAACACCAGTGAACAAGTTGACGAAGATGTACTGTCGAGTTCAGTCAAGCTACAATGATGAACAAAGAGCTCCCTACCATGCTGAGAACATTCCACGCAATAAACAGCGTGAAAGCCCATCCAATGCTCCCACAGTCAGAGTCAGTCTGACTTCCCGACGAATTGGTGCACCGCGGATAAACGAGGGCACTATAACAACGTTGGCAAACCTTTTACATCCAGGCGAACAACACACTCACTAGTCGTGCATGTATTCATTCCATCCCTCCCTTCAAAGTTTCGAGTTATTAACTTGCACCCCAAAAATGAAACACGAGTTCTCTCACCCAGTACTCATGAACGCCAGCATCACCAGCGCGTTCGCGACAGAGTTATAGTTCTGATTCCGCGTCTCCGCACCTCCAAGCTTCGTCAAGCCGAAAACCTCCACGAACAAGATCGCAAAGAACCCGAAGAAGATGAGCCACAGAGTGAGCAAATTCAAGATAGCGTTCAGGCTGGCCCTAAATGGAGGGAAGGAAATCAGCCCTCAAAGCATAAAACACACTAACGTGCACGTACATGACTGTCTTGAACAACTTGTTAAGACTGTTCGTTCGCTGCACCAGCTTGAACGCCATACTGACAAGGAACAGCTTCTGCAGCTGCTGAATCGCAAACCCGCTGTCTCGAAACCTCACAATGATCGTAGTCGACAAACTCCCCACCGACGAAACCATATCAAACAAGTTCCACCCATTCGCACGGAAACTCCGCCATCCCAGTCCGAGGAGCCGGATGCACACGTCCACAATGTAGATGAAAGTCAACCCAAGGAAAAAGTCGTCTACGCCACCACGTGGTCAGTCATCTCCCCCAAAGTTAAAGTCAAAACAAAACTTACTTCGCAGCGTGTCCGCAACATTCTGAGTCGTGTACGTTTGAGTCCTAATGGCGGCGTCAGTAAGGCGCCGATTCCGCGAAAATGAAGTACTCACATTAACGCAATGATGTGGAGGATATACAATAGCAGCATCATGCGCGCCCACCAGCCATGCTTATGCACCGCCCTATCGAAGCACCACGCCCGCAGCGCCCACGCAGGGCGTTTCTTCGGACGCTTAGACGGACGCTGGCGCGTAATAAGCTTCTTGAGATCTATCCACTCCCGTTGAGCTTGCGTCAACAAAGCCGTTCCCGTCTTAGACGTAAAGTTCCCAATAATAATGCTGCAAACCACCAATCAGTACGTGGCACAGCTAACGGCAAAGACGATACGCACGAAACGAATAGCGTCAAAATAATAACCCCACCAAGCAAGTTGTAAATGACGAAAAAGAGCGCATTAACAGGGTGCGCATTCGTCGACGGCTGCTCATTGGCCGACGTGATCGCCGTCCCAACCCACATAACATCCACCCAGCCCTCCAGCGACACAATCTCGAACAAGATCAACAACGACGACTTGAAATTGTCAAAAGAAAACTTGGTCGACGGCGACGGATTGTCCCACACCCGCGGCGCCAGAAAGCCAAATGAATCGCCAAAGACAGTGTTCGTGTACTCTCCTTGACACTCCGTCTGGCCCGCGACACTGTCATCATTACACTGGTTCATCTTGCCCGCGAAGAGGTTGAGCCCCCAGACGGCATATGGGATCATATAGAGGATGGCCAGGACAGCAGCATCAAGGATACGAGATGCGCCCGAGATGATCAGCGACTGGAAAGATTTCCTCGTCGCATCGAAGAGTGTGATGAACCGCAACACACGTAGTGCCTTGAGTGAGCGCGTCAATCGACTGAGCCCACCAACAAACACCAAGCCCGTAGTGACGTTGATGAGAAGGCCAGCAAGGATCATAAAGTCGATGATGTTCCAGATACTCCGCACATATGCATTCGGCGTAAAGGTGACCCCATCAGCGATGATTTGATGATAAACTCTAACAGCAGCGTAAATCCAAAAGCGACTTCGGCGATATCAAACCACGCCAAACGCGTCGCGCCATTCTCCACGAATAGTTGCGCCGGAATAGCGGTGTCGCGATGATCTCCACGACGATACCAGCTAGGACGGTAGCGCAGAGCAACGTCTGGAAGATGGTATGCGCGACTGGTGATTGTGGTGTCCCAAAGATGCGCTCTCCGTGTGCAGGCATAACGAGTTTCTGGCAAATCTTCCGAATGACATTGTCCTGCGAGAAAATCCAGAACGTCTTGTCGTACGAGGGATGGTTCCGTATGAAGTCAGCCTTCTGAGCTCTCCGCTCGTACAAGGCATCATTGACGTCCTCGGTGGTCGTAGTCTCCACGTTCAGTGACGCCAACAATTCCCTAAAGAGATATGCTTAGAACCATTACGCAGTCACTAAGCGGAAGCACACACAGATGCCGTTCAGTCTCCTCGTCTTCATGCTCCTGTTGATCGTCGCGGGTATACGTCTTCAGCGTAGCAAGAGGAACATCCTCAGATTGAGGCGCCCCAGCGTACATGCGGTGCAGGTCCTAAGGGACTTGCTAGCGTAATGACGCTCCTTTGACAGTTCCGAACGGGTTGGCTACAGAAGACAGCATGAGCAATCGGCGCTGAAGGGATGAAGCTACCCGTACCGTAGTCGGCGACGCCATACCCTTCGGTACACTGTAATCTTGTACCAAAGACTTCTGCATCGGCAAGATAAGGTTGGACGGCAGGTTCTCGACTTGACCTTGACCGGGTTCGCCCTGACCCAGCGATATGGGTTAGTCGTCTCATCCACCCGCACTACTCTCGGGAACATGAGTAGTCGCGTAGTAGTTCGTGACTGTTTGCTCTTTTGGACTCTTCGCGACATCAAAGTTTCGTTGATGACAGCGATGAACATTGCAGCACGATGACTAGATGAACGTCAGATATAGCGATGGTCACTAAGAACGCCACGTACAATTTGCAAACAACATCCAGGACGATATGAAGAGCACGACCACGACTGTCTGACCCAGCAGTGTTCGCGTCCGAAGCACCGTACAGAATATCGACCCAATTCTCGCGAGAAGATTTGATAGACAGCTAGGAAGGCGTTATACAGGTTGGCGAAGGTAACGTCTTCGCCCGACACAAAATCTCCGCGCAGAAGTTGAACAGACACCAGCGCCGCGAGAAATTAACCGTAATCAGGAACAGCGTCATATTGGCCAGGCCATAGACGTTGCCGAACACGGTTAACTATTAGCAACATCGTCAATAATGGCCGGGCATTCGTGAGCTTTAACTACTCACCAGCAGCGGTCGCATTCTGGGCACTCCAGAATCACCCTATAGAAACGATCAACTGTAGTATCGTCAACCACGGATAGACGTCCGAGTTGTGGATGATGGGATCTGAATGATACTAGAGCAATCGCCAGAACAGGTCAAGATTATTCTGCGCATGTTTAAGAAGTCCCTCCAATCCGGAAGTGCAGCCAATACCCGCAGGATGATCTCCGCGTCAAACGCGAACGTTATCCGAGCTCGCGTAGTACATGACAAGCTCGTGCATCTCGCTAACGTCGACGTCCTCGTAGCTTGCAGGGCGAGAGACACAAGCGCGAGCAGCACCCAGCACCATCTAGATGCTCGTATATGGTCTGGCGAGGTTCTGACGCTTTTGTTGTCTGGGATTCCATTCGCCAACCATCGTCCTGATATCCGTCAACTGGGCAGTTCTACACGCATATCAGCCAGCCGTGCAATCCAACGAAAGACGACTCACGCCCCAGCGCCAAAAGCACTCTTGCTAGTCTCTTCCTGATCGCCGAGAAGGTGTTGGTGATGACAGCCAAAAAGATTGATGAGCCAGAGTTCAAGACGATCACGCAGATGATAAAGAACAGACATGACACGAAGTACTCCGAGTCGATCGTCGAGTACATCAGCGGGGACACTGTTGACGTGTCAGGATCGCATTTGAAGTTGTTACAAACAAAGCGACGTACCCCATTGGCGGAAGCGACGATGACTACCTGAAGCGCAGCGTAGTAGATCGTATCGAAACTCTCACGTTCTTCCTCGGGTTCTCCGATTCCTATGGTTTGCTAAGCACGGTGACAACGATTCCTCAAACAACGCGTACCTGCAAACAGCCCAATCGGACAGATGTAACCTTTAGAGTCGGCAGCATTTGTCCGTCCAACTGAATGTAGCTCATGACCGTCAATTATCGGGGTTGATATAGCGCCGAGAATTGAGTATCGATCTGGACTTCATTTTCTCCCAAAGTTGGACTGAGGTAACACGTTCGCGCATAGAACCTTTGAATGATTGAATACCGATAATCCTACGCGCAAAACTGTTAGTCAAATGAATGGAGCTGAGGGTTAAGTTTGCTCACGAGAACAATATCATCGCAAAGAGCAAAAGTACGCAACTCGTAAGTAGCGGTCGAGCTGTCTTCAACGAGTGCATAATGGTCTACGACGCGTTCAGCACGGAAAAACTAAAGCGTCTGAAAAGCCTCACGTTGTACCCGATGTGATAGCCAGCAACCGTGCCGTTCGAATAACGCTCAGGGCTCTGAAGATTCGATATGAGAAGATCCATGTTCAACACCTATAGACGCCAGGATAAACGATGTCCAAAAGCCGGTGATAGCAACGAAATCAATCCTGCTCCAACTGTGACGGAGGTATGGAATATTCCGCTGAGTTTTATCGTGCTGCTGTTTCAAGCTCAAGCCAAAGGGCAGGTTGACGAAATCCGACTTTTCTGACGCCTGAAAAGGATTCATCCGCGATAGTATTGTAGACGACTTGACATCCTGTCCTAGAGACTGGGACAGCTGGACGGCATGTCGCGCCTTCTCCTTGACCTGCTCCACGGTACTGGGGTGCTCCTCGAGGCGGATACCGGAGGATAGTATGAAGGGTCGCATCATATTGCTATTCATTCGGCGCAGTCTTTGGGTGATGGAAAACTGGCGTGTGAGGGAGGGGTCAGCGGAGGGGTCCACGTTGGGAACGGAGGGGTCGACACGCGTAGAGAAGATGTGGAAGATGGAAGAGGCGGGAACTTCGGGGTCAAATAGGAAACCAGAGACACAGATACGAGCAAAAGCTTCGAGTCTAAAGAGCGGTCAGACGTGAACGTAGGAGATGCAGATACGCACGTAAATATGATAAATAGCACAAATAAGACATAGTCCTCCCATGAGTGGAAATAGCCGCGCAGAAAGGGTGGTCGGTCGTCATCGCTGGCAAGCGTCAAAGAGCGCGACGACTGAATTGTAAGCACGACCGCGTTGAGAATGATGAGTAGTAGTATAATTGTTTCCGTCCATCTGTTATCAATGTTAGCAAGTCAAGCATAATAAAGGATGAAAAGCGCACGGGTATACAAGAGCGCGGTATAACGCAAGGCGTACCCTGCTATGCGGGCCCAGACAGCATATCGTGCGGCCGCGTATTGGTAGTCGCTTGCTAAGGTCGGGCAGATCCTCCTGGTCACTCTCGCCCGCATCTTGGTATCGCTCATCCTCTCCAGCCTCTCCAAGCCGGATCCGGCGAGATTGACGACGCGCAGCGAAATGCGCCGGAGATTCTGCGAGACCGACTTTATCGCCGAGCCCGTCTTCTTCAGCGGCGACGGCGTCGCGCTATACCGCACCGTTCTCCGCCGCGTCCGAGAACTTGGCGTCGCCTGCTCCGTGTCGTGTTCGCTCGCCGTCAGCCTGATCTCATCCTCCGCGCCCAGCATTCCACTGCTATTCCCGCTCCCAACGCTGTTTTTCCGTATAAGCGAGGCCGTCGAAGGCCCCGCCTGCGCCGACGAATACATGTCGTTGTATGAAGAGTATGAATTGTAGGGTCCCGTATCATCCGGGATAAAAGGATCGTCGTTGACCGTGTATACTGCCGGCTGGTCAAAAGAGCGTGTTTCAAAGCGTAGGGGGTCCTGCCCGGCTTCCACCTTGCCCCAGCTGCGACGGCGGGTACGGTGTCCGTGGTGTCTAGCGATGGCGAGGGCGGCGCGGATATGCCTGCGGGTGTACCAGTCAAGTCAATTGCAGACGTCGATAGCGTGCGTGGATTTATCCGTCTCTGCAGATAGCTGTCCGCTGCGTCCATGCAGCCTCGTCACCGTGCAAGACGATGGTGTCCGACGTTTAGGTCGACGTTGAGATTTAGCAGCTCAGTGGCTGTGCATCAGAATTGTATAGCCCCTATTCTGTGGATCAGCTTTTGGTTCTGATTTCCAATAATAGCTCTCTTTCTTTCTCTGACATACTTTTCATGACCTCTCATAATCAAAAGATGCTTCTCTCTTGCTTCTGCTCTCCAATCGTGTCACGAACGCCATAGGTAGACTCCTGACTTTCTGGCGTCCTCCGATGTCAGTCGGAAACTGCCTGAACAGGGCATGGTTACCAACAATTCACGAATGCGAAGGGCAGGAAAAGATTACCACGCATGACTCAGAATGAGTCAAAGCCCAGGCTCACGGGGAAGTAGAAGACTGTTCCTCATAGACCGACGCCACACGCCGCGAATACAGGTTGAAGTTCTCCAGTATCCTTACCTA
>JADNYV010000424.1:0-29913 GCA_015501055.1 Mucidula mucida
TTGAGGGTAAATACAACTAAACAAGCTCGTTGATCAAAACCTTCTTGGAACCTTCTCAACCTCAATGCAGTTATGAATTAACATGGGCGTATCGCAGTATACCAAACAGCTTAATATGCAGGTGCCTTTCCATTAGGTCGTTGACTGTTTTCATTTGTAGTTGTAACTACCCTCAATATCATCGCCGTGTTACTTAGGACCATGCATGCGCGTCCCCCGAATCACGTCAGACGCGGTCTTCACTTCCTCGGATGCGCTCTCCTATGACGCCCGCTTTCGCGTCTCGGTATGCCGAGGTCACGGCGCGCATGCGGGAGAGAATAAATATATCCCGGGCTGTATAAGGATCCAGAGGTCAACAAAGTAGACAGGCATGTCACTACGCAATCTTGCAGGACCCGTCTGCGTCCCATCTCTCACTTCCAACGCCACCGGCAACGATGAAAAGGTCTCTGGGATCATATTTCTTCTTGATCTTGCTGTCCTTCTCATGGTTGGGCCCATAGAAGGTGGTCTACGTTCAGTCATTTACGAGGAGTTCGACAGTGTTTTATTTGAAATATGTACTTCGGGAAGATAATCATCGAAGAGCCACGCGAGGAGCGAGGAGCGACAGCTCACAGGAGACCACTGGGATCACATAGGCGGCATTGGTTGGAACGTCTTCCAGTGAGCGCACCATAGACAGGCGACGTTCATTCCAGTGTTCCGGCTCAAACAGTTTCTCAGGCCCCGCGCATCATGAGAAGGGCACGTAGGCCACAATTAGATTCTGTATTATTTGAACGTCGGTCTTCCCGCCCTAGGTCCTTTTTACTCTACATTCCCCGATGATCTCGGTGGCTTGAGTCAGAACGCGAGAAAATCGGATATATGGAGGGAACGTGGACCTTGCCTCGGCGGCAGTTGTAGAGAACACTGTAAGTCGAAGTTGAACGAACGAATGATCCGATTGATATGCGCATCGGTGAATGAAGGGAAAGAAGGAGGCGGATGGTGAAAATGATATTATGCTGTACCAAGTGACTGTCAAGGAACGTCCGAGGAACGTACAACTCGAACAGACGAATTCTGAGTGAGAGTCATCGTAATATTGTGTTAAGCCCTACAGTTCTCAATGTATAAGTAGCGTGATGAGACCGTGTATGTGAAGGCTTACGTCGAAAGAGGTGTCGTAGAGTCAGCCGTATTCCCACTAACAGAGGGAAGCTGATATCCAAGAGATGCTGCCCATTGAATATTCAGAGGAAATTATGAGGAAGAAGAGACGACGACGTACACGCGTCCAACCCGGGCGTGGCAGAAAATTACTTGCCCTGTTGCTCCATGATCCCAGGACATCGTGAGTTCAGTAGCGGAAGTGGCATTGTCCACCGCATCCCCGCCGATCGAGATGCACCCCCGCTCTTTACGGTACGCTCTTCCGTTCTAGTGCCAACGTGCGATTGCTTATCTAGACATGGCAGCAGTGCCTTGGCAGAGTCTAGATACTATGTCCAGGCGCATCGGTTTGCGCGAGATGTCGCGAGACTCGTGGGTGATATTGGCGGAGGATGGGGATGAAGTGTTCCTTCCTTCAGTCGTGAGTGCTACTCTTTCGACGAGGATGTTCTTACTCAACGTTCAAGAAACACCAGAGAAACACAGTTCGTTAAGGAGTTGTGGCTGTGATTTGCGCTCTGGCCCTGGACCGGGCCGTTCATACCGATCAGATAACTGCCAGTCTTGGGCCCAGAGATCTTGCTCGTCTAGCTATCGCGTTTCATCCCTTGTCCTGTTTTCGAACACTTTTTCGCGAGGTACAAACCAAACTCTTATCCTTGACTGGACGGCCAGAACGTTCAGTGCTTCTAATTTCACCGGTTCCTAGCCTTGTTCTGTTCTCCTTTGCTTCTCCTTGTCGTTTTGCGAGGTTTGTTACCACAACTCACAAGAACACAGCTGTACTATATCCATAATCTTGCGCAGGAGCACTCTTGGCCAACGATGTCTGAGTGACATATCAGCGTCTCTAAAATATCCCTCAATGACAGCCGGTGACCCCGCCAGCATACCAGACAGCGTGTACCCGGTGCGCTGATGAATGTTGATAGTGACTGACATTGTACCTCTCGACGGGTGCCTTGAGGCCCACAACGCGTATAAAAGGTGGCCGATTCGACGAGGACAGTCAGCGAGCATTTGAAGCAGACATTTACACAAGTCGACACTCCACTCAGCATGCGTCCTCTGGTTTCTCTTGTCGTCCTCGCAGCCTTTGTTGCTGCGTCACCCGTCGCTGAACTTGACGCGCGCGTCCCATTCTTCTCCCAGGTCTTTGACAACGCGACCGCCGCGACGCAGTCCTCGTCGTACATGACCTTCACGTTGGTGGAGCCCGGTACACCTGTAGAGGGTCAGTTCCACTCCATATGACCGTTGTGTAGTTCAAATTTGTTGACCGCCCCACAGATTGCGTCGAATTCTGCATCAAAATCTGCGATTGCAAGGGCATCAATGTTTACCTGGACAATTTTGGAAAGGTGAGAGAGCCTCCCGCCATTCAGCTGACCGAGGGCTTACAGTGTAGGGCATTACGCTACCTAATGGCCAAGCCGAGTTGTATACGTGCTCCGCGTTCTCGGACGCGATTGATTCGAGCATGAACACAAACGCGGGCGGCCAGGACCAGCATGGAGACGGGCACCTTAATTTCATCACCAAGAGCAGTGGATGGGTTCGAGATTTCTGATTAGCCTGTGTTCCGTTCAAGTTCAATCTATATCGATGAGGCATATGTCAGGAAATGAGGACTGATGTCCTTGTGCTTCTGTACTAAGCGCTATGATGGCCCTTCTAGTATGACTGTAAAGTGCCTACCGCACGCGTCGAATGAGCTTTTTAGTTATATAACCTATGCGCGCTTTCCATATGCCCAATATCCTGAGATTTTGACTTTTCGGGATAATGGGTCGGACTGCGACAGGTCGATCAACAGGCCCGGTTACGTCCGGTCCGAGGATCCATCTTGTCCACAACCTCCATGATCGCACAGTATATTCAATGCTGCGTCCGACTATGCAGGCCTTGCCGTCAGTCGAAGCCTTCAACGTTGTTTTCCCGTCCCCGATGTAATACAAGACCGGTATGATCGTTCTCGGAAGCATTCAATTTACGGCGCCTAACTCTTCGGCTTGCTGTAGAACACGTATTTTGGGTGACAGCGGTATATTTTAGGCGTAAATACGCTCTGCACTTCTCCTCCATGATGGCGCCCATCCACATCCCTGGTGTCGAGAACCTCTCCCTAATGTGTGTCGTTCTATGGCGCATTTCGAGCTCGTCTGAGGACCTGGTTGTAGAACGGGTCCCTTCGTCTTGGGATATATGTGGAGCTACTGTTTATACGGTGTGCTCATCGTCCAAGTGTGTTCGTATCTTCTCGTCGTTGTTATCTTTGATCCTTGCTTATTTGACGTTAAGACGTTTACGCGGAACGATTCGCTCATGACAGAGCGGCGCTCAAGATCCTAGGTATGCCTCTCCACGATCTCGTGATAATCCTTTATGTTGGTCAGTCTGGACTCTTTTCTTCCTGGAGACCGTGTTTACAGTATTCGTGACCATCGCGGCATGGAACATGTTTGGATCTCACTGGGGCGACACAGAAGCCATTCTTATCCTGGATTGGAGCTGGACACCACTACCACCTCTCTCAAGCTTCAGTGAGCAATCTTTGCTTACCTTTTCTGACCTGAACCGACGATTGGATATGGAGTGGGCGGTATGGCACAGACATTCTATGCATGGCGCATATATTGCCTCACTCGGAGCTTCTGGTTACCCGTGATCATTGAGCTGGTAAGTAACGTTACCTTTGCGTACTGATGCCGTTCACGGAAACCCAGGTTATGTTGATGCAAGTTACCGCAACATTTGTCTTTTCCGTCAGTGTAAGCTCTGCGTACAAGCGAGATCGTGGCAATCTTATGACGCCTGACAATCATAGTACTTCAGCGGCGACCGACGAGTACTCAATCTTTTCAACTTCTCAGATGAGATCACAGTACGCATCATGGCACTTACCGGCTCATATAAAAATGATACTCATCCATGACCAGGTCTGGCTAGCTGGCAGTGCCACGTGCGACCTTATAATAACACTCACACTCGTTGTGATCCTGTACCGACGCAAACCCGACAGCGCTGGCGCACACGCTGCTTTTCGATCCACGGCAGATCTCATTAACAAGCTCATCCGCTTCAACATGGAGACTGGCATGATCACAAGCTTGGCAGCCATCATCGAGTTGGCTTTGTTTCTGACAACTCACCAGTATAATTTGCATCTCATCCTTTTCTTGGTCCTGGGAAAACTGTAAGTTCGTCTGTTCGCGCTTCATTGACGGAAGCTTACACGTTCGTTAGGTACTCCAACACTCTCATGGCGACTCTCAACTACCGCGATCCAGTTGGACAGTCTCACGGTCCCGACATCGTCCTGCAAAGCGCGTTCTGGGCCGATGGGGAGGTGCACTCTAATCGAACTTTCGGAATCCAGCGCTCACTTGACGTGAGGTGTACAACCGAAGTCACGACTGAAACAGACGACATGATGCTTCAGGTTAGTTGGCGTCCCGTACCATCGATTTTATATTCCTTACAATTCGCTTTATGCAGGAGTTCAGCACTGCGGATGACGAAGGAAGTCGGCCTGAAACCAGGAGAGAGAAATATCAGGAAAAGCTAGGTATAGTCATTGGGGAGTAATACTTTGTGAAGTAGTTACTACGCGAATGGCGCAGAGCGAAGTTTACCCTAACTTGGGTGGTGCTGGGCGACGACTAAGGGCTTGCCACCATTTTTTGCTAACGCTTTGATTTCAGTTACATGGGCATATCCGACGGGAAGATATACAAGGGCATTAATATTTGTTTACTTCAACAACATTGGAAAGGTGAGCGTACCGCTGTTCGTCTGACTGAGGATTCACTATATGTAAAGGCACGAGCTTCTCACCTTCGCTTCCCTCTTGACAGCACTGCCAAGTAAAGCAAGTAAAGTCTTCAAAGGGGCTACGGTTTGCACTGCTTCTGTCATGTCGAACAAGGTCACTGCGCTTAGAGAGCTTCCGTGAGTATTCACACTGTAAGTGATAAAGCTCTGACTGGATCCGATTAGGCCGATCCACCAGCGACGCTCTCCTCCCCGAGTCAAACACCTTCGGCGCCTATCCGACAGCTTTGTCCAACCCTCACTTTATGGGGATTCCTCTACTTCCCGGCCACGTTGAGGGAAGGGCGACTACTCTCATGATCCGGAGCGTTGACCTCACCTCTGCCCTCCGCGAAATTCTTCTCCGAACAAGTATACTTTCGGATCAGCCATTTCACGAATCAATTGCTGATAAACGCCGTCGGGAAACTGCCTTTCGTGAACGGGAATCATTATCGCCAGCTTCTGTGTCGCGCAATTTATCCGCGCCCGTCTCTCGATGGTCACTTTCGATCCAAGCCATCGCGACGAAGAGTACGGGGAAAAGGACTTGCTTCCTCCGCACGACAATCACGACTGGAAGAGGGAGGCGACGTTGGAGAATGGGATCCAGAGTTTGGGGAAGCAGGCCGAGCATATCAAACCTGGGCAGAGGAAGCGTCGACAGCAGATCCTTCCGCGCCAGCGACATGGACCGCCACACGATGTTCAGACACAGAGCACACAGCCCTTCTCTAGTTTGGAAGTCGATCTGACTCCGACTATCTCTCCCATTCGATGTTATCGACAGTGCACCTCGAGCACACCCGCATCACCGTCAGATGATCATGCTGGGTTCTCGTTCCCAGTCCAAGCCGTGAGCGTTCCTGGCCCGAGGTGTTTGAAGCCCGACACCTATCCTTTACTAGTTCTGCCGCGCAGTTCATCGTCTCCGGCGAGCAGCAGCCTCTCGACCCAAAAGTGTTCACTCCGAAGAGGATGGCAGATGTGATGTCTTCTTGTACGTCCACGTCGTGCGGTGTGTGTTTTCGAAATGTTGAAGCTTGAGACGCGACCAGTTTTAGGACCGCCGTGATCCTCTTTGCTCTCCGACAACACATGGCTCAAAGCCGTTCTGACCGTGTCATTGGTGAACACTTGACTGGACTGTCTACTGCGCTGCGTCCACATAGGTCTATAAACCGCGAATGTACATATTACATCCTAGACCTAGGTGTCGGTGTGTCGCCTTTAACCATGGCAGGACCTCCGACAACTCTTTGCGTGCCCGAGTCACCTGAGAGCGCAAGACAGGACAACGGCTCTTTGTATCCGCACCCTCGTGGAAGGTGTAGCCCGAATGTCTTAACGTGACCGCGCGTTCATGCGCCAAAATGGGACGATATAGCTCACTTCGGCCGACATTGGTAGCTGCACGCCCGGACACTTTTGCCTAGCGAGGTGAACACATCTTCTTGGCTCAGCCAAATCTTCATGCACATGTGTTCTGTACGCCTCACTCGCGTCTGTGCGGTTCAACTACTCGTCACCGGGGAGTTGCCGTTCCTTTCAGTATTTAAGCACTGAACTGTTAGTCTTTCCAACATCGTTCCCACTCCTCCAACCAGTCGGTCAACATGTTGGTCAACGTCCTCTCCGTCTTGGCTCTGTCCGCGGTCACTTTCGCATCCCCTGCGTTACGGGCGCCACTTGAATTTGGCCCTAGCGAAGGCGTGGGCTCGCGCCCTGTCGCTAGAGGAGACTATGATTACAAGGACAAGGACTACAAGGACAAGGACTACAAGAACAAGGATTATGATCACAAGGATTACGACGACAAGTACAAGGACGACAAGTGGGATGACAAGGACTGGTATGGAGTTTCTTGTTCTTTTTCTTGTCCCACAACGATCTAACGACATTTCTCAGCGTCAAAGGGTATCTCAAGCTGACTACGTACGATGGAAAGGACTTTGGCTATGTCGGGAAGGAGACCACCTGGTACGGCGCGTACACCAGGGCTAACCATGACGAGGAGAAGTTGATCGTCGAGATCAACGAGTCTTTCGACACCTGGGGAGCGTTTAACATCAAGACACTCGTACGTGCCGCTCTTCCAGCTCATCTTGAACGTGTTTGACGCGTAGCAGAACGGTCTTGATCCTTGGAAACCCTACTTTTCTGGTATCGTCGGCTACGCGAGTACGTCTGACGATATTAGCAAGGGGAGCTACAAGTACGCTTTTCATACTCATACTTTATAACACGCGCTGACTGCTTTGACAGCTACTTCTTCCTTGGCGGCGCAAAGTGGCCCGCTGGTGCTTCGGCCCAGCCGGTCGAAAACATCCTTCACCGGGATTTCGCGCAATGTCGAGACAGCCATCGTCCGTCTTTTTTTTTTGTTCTACTGTACATCGTCCTGACGCGCCACGAATAGTTCCACGCTTTTGATAAGAAGACCAAGTGCTTCGACGTCCAGTGGGTCAACTGCGATTACTCCTGCCCCGAGACTTTTATTGGTGTCTACGAGGAGGGTACGTCGCTTTGAAGATTGCTGTTTCATGCATCTAAATTGGTTGAATAGATAAATCCTGTGTTCTCTTTGGGACTGGGGATAAGGAGGTGTTCACGGCTACTTTCGGCAAGGCGACCTTTGTGGTACGTGTATCCTTTGTCGCTGAAGTGTTTTCAATGACGTTGGGTGTTTAGAAACTTTCCTTTGAGGAGAAGTATGACGACAAGTACAAGCACGACGACAAGGACAAGCACGACAACAAGGACAAGTACGACGACGAGGACAAATATGACGACAAGGACAAATACGACGGCAAGTACGACGACAAGAAGGAGGATGACAAGGAGAAGTGCGTTGAGGAGAAGGACAAGTATGACGATAAGCACTACTAATCATCGTATTTCCACCTTATACCTAACATTTATCACGGACTTTGGGGCTCTACTTAGGTAGCATGGACAGTTTGTATCTATTATCAGCATTGTCGTCACCGTTTGCACTCAATCAGGATTTTGTGTTGTAGTCCTATCAAAAATGTTTGCTTGTTTGTTGGGAAAGGGAATAAGAGACTTTGGACTACAAGGCGAGAGATGTGAAATTAAGAACCGCCGCATAGCGGCGGTCCGTGAAGCATACAGACCGAGGTCCGAGTCCTTACTCTCGTTGGCCCCGTTTGCCATTCGCATGAGAAACAAGCTTGGGAATGTTTGTATCTCGCGCCACATAAACAGAGCAGGCATAAATTCCGCAGGGAACACGGTGTCCCGGTCCAGTGAGCTTGATGGGGGCAGCCTTTCAGTTGTTCGTAATGGAAAACGGTTTGAACACCTGATTTTAGCTTCGACGTGCGTCGTTATACTACTAATACTATAGGCACTGTACTAGCGTTCTTCTATGTTGTAACGATAAAGACTAGTAGTGGGGAGTTATACTCCCGCACTGACCGGGTCTTCAGTTGAACAGTATAAGAACATTGCTCAAAGAAACCTTCACTTGCCAACCGCCACACTGTCTGACGGGGCTGCTTGTGGAATACTCGGGAGGCTGATGTCTCTCGAGATAGGTTTATCGGACGCGCCAACGGAAAGTCTGATGCTTCTTACCCAATCCGTCGAGTTCTTGTCCAGACACCAGTCTGGCTGCCAGGTAGATAAGCAACGCGTGGCGCGTTTCTAGCTCGGCTTGTCTTTGAGCAGTGAGCTCGTGTACGTGTATTTCAAAAACACTGTGAAATCGAGTACCGAATGTTGAAGCAATGGCTTTGCCAAGCGGTCCTCTTGGCTGAGCCCCCAATCTGTGACGGCGCGCTTGAAGAGAGGCGTTCGAGCAAGATACTGGCCTGCGGATATAGCCATTGGAGGCCATCTTCTTATTGCTCATGCCATATATAAGTAGACGTCGAGAAAGCTCGTTCCTTGTTTGAGGTATAGGTACGAACATTGACAGGGTTGATGGTGGATTTGTAGTACATATATAGAAGCTTGGAGTCGTTCGTGTGTTTGAGTGAGCAATATAGAGCGCTAGATAAGGAGATGGTGCTACAAGGATAGAAACGAATAGTCAAAGCCACACACGGTGACTCATCGCTCACATCTGAATTCATAGATTGATCTGCTTCGTCTAGAAGTCACTCCTACTCCGGAGGTTAAGACTCACCTTTACTACTTCCAACTTTTGCTTGCTGGGGAAGGTATTCTGTGAGGACATTTGATTCTGTGATACACACTCCTGACATCCCACGCGAACCACGGGTGTTCATGTTTCTGATATTCTTGAACTCAGAACAAATGTGTTCGCGACTCTATGTTTCATGATCAACATACTTCCCAGACTCGGGAACAGCTGAAGGATACGTACATATGAAAACCGTGAAGTAGGAATCCATTGGAACGGTGAGGCGTGCGACAAAGCGTGTCGATACGACAGTGATGGTGGTGCGAATACAAGAGGGAACCGTGCTCTCTGTTCCTAATGCTACTGCCAAGCACGTGCAAATACATAGACGCGCCTCGCGTCTCTCTGCTCTGCTGACCTCTCTGTTACACCATACTGCGGGGACAACGATGTTTATAGCCGAAACGGACGACCTTCGACCGTCACGGTATGTCTTCAGGAGGTCACCTCGTCTGATCATATTTGAACGATACGATACTTGCATGTTGGAATGAGCCTGCCACCTGGCTTTCATTCTTGGGGCCTTGACTCTGAATTAAACGCTTTTCTTTATTTCTGGTGCGCTATGAAAGTGGTACGAGATTGTGGGAGTGTCGTCGAGTCTGCGCTCGCTGATCAACAATGCTCTCTGCTCTTGCCACCATCATCATGCCCAGTCGCCGCCGAGCTACCAAGATAAGACAATAGGTGCGCTCAGCGACTGCCTTATTTCAGCGTGTCTCGTCGTGCCATTCGGACGCGACTGATTTTGCAGGTATCGTCGTCTGGTCTGCCAACACGGCATTTTGTCGACTCTTTCTTCAACACCAACGGGACATTGTTAGCGGCCGAACAAAACAACTAGATTTTGTATCGAAATAGTGGGTCTCGCATTCCCTATTACCCGATCCCTCAGCGACCTTTTTGCAGATCTGCTGTTGGTACGTTCGTTCACGGGCCGTCGACCTCTGTTGACCCGTCGGTTAGATCCAGCGGTGCTGGGTCCTATGTATAGGTGGTCATCTCGATATTGTGATTGCACCCACTGTCTTGATAGTCACCGAGACAAGTGAGTGCTTTCACGCCCAAAGCTTTTTTTACTTTCATATCAGTTCGGCAGTTTCCTCTTCTAAAATGTACATTGCCACCATTGGCGCCAACGGCCGGATGGATTGGACGCTCGTCTATGACGCGATGTGGCGGCACCGTGGCGACGAATAGCCTGTACACTTTCCTCATCATGTACCGTATTGTGGGGATTTCTGGCGTCAGTGCAAGCCTCAAGACTTACATCGAGATCCCCGTTGATTCAGCTGTCTTATATTCAGCTCTCCTTGTAGGAATGGATTACCAGTTCTATGCGGAAAAGAGGCTGCTACCCGTTTACGTTCGGCTGGTGTCGTCTGGCATAACGGTATGTGTGTTTTCTTCCGCTGGATGACGGTACTGAAGTTGTACTTTGCAGGGTATTGCGCCTACACTCATCATTGTGGGCGTCATAGCCGGGCATGCGCGTCCAGACGATTCGTGGATCCACCCTCATATATACTCAGTGTCTTTGCGATTCGCTTCGGCTCAGCTTCGGCGCCCACCCAGAGCGCGCAGGCGGGACATACCATGATGTACATTGATTTGTAGCAGGCTTGAGATTCTGGCGCAGATGCAGAGCGTGCTCAAATCGATGCCTTAGCATCTGGCGAGAAGCTGTTTGGGAAGCGAGCCAGTTCCATTTTCACATTGAAGCGATATCAATTGAGAAGTTATTAAAATACGGTAAATCACCGCGTTCTCTACATCGCACGAGACATATAGTCCATACTGTGTAGCAGTCTTGTACTTATCAGGAATAGGAAGCGCGATCGACGTCTTGCCATTTTTGATCTTTAACTACCATCATCGCCAACATCAATCCTTTTCACTGATTTCATACAACGCTGATCAGTGCATGAACCGCCGACGTACGATGACTAGACTGGGAACGAAGGAAGGACGTTCAATTGTTAGCATGCCCGATGTCGTGCAAGCAAGGCGGGGGCAGTGATGAGCGGAAGATGTATGGTACGTGTTCTGCTGATATTCGTTGGCCCTCGTTGAGTCTGTACTAGTGCCCCTTCATTCGCTATCAGGTCGGCTACTCCGTCTTGTCCAGTAATGCTTTGTCTTCGCGCAATGGAGCCTGGCGGTGCCGCATACAAGCCCCAGTGCATGTCGTCTACCCACACCCTATCACCTCCAACGCAACGGTGACCACTACCGCGTCCTAGTGCGCGACGAACGCACCATCCCTTTGGAACATTTGATAAGCGTAGTATGTGGGCGTCTCGTGGTCTGTTCGACAGGAAGACATCGCGTAATTGGCTTTCCGCTTCACTAGTTCCTCGTCTTTGCATACCATTATCGCTACTCCTCGCGACCCATAAAGTCATTCAGCCTTGGGCTGTAAATGGATATGGACATGTTGCCCCTCAATCCACTCTGTCACTAGATTTGCACCATCGCGTCGTGTGGGTTTTCGAACCACTACGACAGGCTTACTTGACGCTGTTCAAACACAGTCGTATTCTTCTGCCGCCGATGTCGCATGCTTGCGCTCCTAGTACGTTTCCTCGCATATCACAATTACCTTAGCTTGACACTCTTTTTCCAGGCATTGTTGGATCATGCTCAGATGACAATTTTGAACGCCACGGCACTGCGTTTCTGTGCTTAGATGTCTTCTCCTTTTATGGCTGTCTGGACGGCCTGGTGGGAATATGCTTAACCAGGTACGTCCACGTATTTTTATTGTAAAGGCACGAGCTTCTCACCTTCGCTTCCCTCTTGACAGCACTGCCAAGTAAAGCAAGTAAAGTCCCCGGGCTACGGTTTGTACTGCGACTGTCATGTCGAACAAGGTCACTGCTCTTAGGGAGCTTCCGTGAGTATTTACACTGTATGTGATAAATCTCTGACTGGATCCGATTAGGCCGATCCACCAGCGACGCTCTCCTCCCCGAGCCAAACACCTTCGGCGTCTATCCGACAGCTTTGTCCAACCCTCACTTTATGGGGATTCCTCAACTTCCCAAGCAACTGTGAGGGAAGGGGGAATACTCTCACTATCCAGAGCCTTGAGCTCACCTCTGCCCTCCCCGAAATATCTCTCCGAACAGGTACACTTTTCGGATCAGCCGTTTTACGATTCAAATGCTGGTAAACGCCGTCGGGAAACTGCCCTTCGTGAACGGGGATTATTATCGCCAGTTTCTGTGTCGCGCATCCTCTCAGCGCCCGTCTCTTTCAATCCAAGCCATCGCGTGGAGGAGTACCCCGAGAAGTACTTGCTTCCTCCGCATGACAATCACGGCCGGAAGAGGGAGGCGCCGACTTTGGAGGATGGGATCCAGAATGTGGGGAAGCAGTCTGAGCATATCAAAACTGGGCAGAGGAAGCGTCGACAGCAGACCCTTCCGCCCCAGCGACATGGAGCGCCGCACGATGTTCAAACACAGAGCGCACAGCCGTTCTCCAGTTTGGAAGTCGATATGACTCCGCTTCCCATTCCATGTTATCGACAGAGCAACTCGAGCACACCCGCATCACCGTCAGATGACCTTGGTGGGTTCTCGTTTCCAGTCCAAGCTGTGAGCCCGAGGTGTCCGAAGCCTGACACCAATCCATCACCGGTTCTGCCGCGCAGTTCATCGTCTCCGGAGGAGCTTTCAGGCGAGCTCCTTCATGAGCGGCAGCCTCTCGCCCTGGAAGTGTTCACTCCGAAGAGGATGGCGGCGAAATTGCAGAAAATAGGTGACGATGACAGTAGGAGGCTGACGAGGTTGGCGTTTATGATGTGATGTCTTCCTGTACGTCCACGTCGTGCGGTATTATTTGAGTGTGTTGGAATTTTGAAGCTTGAAGCGCGACCAGTTTTAGGACCGCCAGATATCGTGATCCTCTTCAGTCGATGTCGTTCGGCGTGGTTGCATGGGTACATAGTGCTAGATCTGCTTTCCGACAACACATGGTTCAAAGTCGTTATGGCGGTGTCGTTGGTGCACGCTTGACTGAACTGTCTACTGCGCTGCAGCTTGCATTAGCGCGTCCACGTGGCATGTATGAGGTCCTCAACTTGCTCCTCCTCTGTCACCCCCGACAGCTTTTGTCTTTTCTTTGGGTGTTCGAGTCACCTGAGAGCGCAAGACATTGCCAACGGCTCTTTGTATCCGCGCCCTCGTGGAGGGTGTGGCGCGAATGTCTCAACGTGACCGAGCGTCCATGCGTCAAAATGGGACGGCACAGCTCACTTCGGCCGACATTGGTAGCTGCACGCCCGGACACTTTTGCCTAGCGAGGTGAACACATCTTCTTGGCTCAGCCAAATCTTCACGCACATGTGTTCTGTACGCCTCACTCGCGTCTGTGCGGTCCTACTTCTCGTCACCGGGGAGTTGCCGTTCCTTTCAGTATTTAAGCACTTGAACTGTTAGTCTTCTCAACATCGTTCCCACTCCTCGTCAACATGTTGGTCAACGTCCTCTCCGTCTTGGCTCTGTCCGCGGTCACTTTCGCATCCCCTGCGTTACGGGCGCCACTTGAATTTGGCCCTAGCGGAGGCGTGGAGGCGCGCGATTACGAGGACTACAAGGATAAGGATTACAAGGACAAATATTATAAGGACTACAAGGATTATGATCACAAGGATTACGACGACAAGTACAAGGACGACAAATGGGATGACAAGGACTGGTATGGAGTTTCTTGTTCTTTTTCTTGTCCCACAACGATCTAACGACATTTCTCAGCGTCAAAGGGTATCTCAAGCTGACTACGTACGATGGAAAGGACTTTGGCTATGTCGGGAAGGAGACCACCTGGTACGGCGCGTACACCAGGGCTAACCATGATGAGGAGAAGTTGGTTGTCGAGATCAACGAGTCCTTCGACACCTGGGGAGCGTTCAACATCAAAACACTTGTATGTGCTTCTTCGCCGTCTCGTTTCAACGTGTTTGACGCGTAGCAGAACGGTCTTGATCCTTGGAAACCCTACTTTTCTGGTATCGTCGGCTACGCGAGTACGTCTGACGACATTAGTAAGGGGAGCTACAAGTACGCTTTCCTTCCTCATACGCAAATGTTGACACTAATTGACGGGATTCGACAGCTACTTCTTCCTTGGCGGCGCAAAGTGGCCCACTCCAGCTGGTGCTTCGGCCCAGCCGGTCGAAAACTCGTTTACATCATTCACCGGGATTTCACGCAATGTCGAGACTGCCATCGTCCGTCGTTTCTTTTCTGTTCTACTGTACATCGCCCTGACGCGCCACGACTAGTTCCACGCCTTTGATAAGAAAACCAAATGTTTCGACGTCCAGTGGGTCGACTGTGATTACTCCTGCCCCGAGACTTTCATTGGTGTCTACGAGGAGGGTACGTCGCTCTGAGCACTGTTTCGGTCCTGCGACTAACTGAGGTGGATTAGACAAATCCTGTGTGCTCTTTGGAACTGGGGACAAGGACGTGTTTACGGCTACTTTCGGTAAGGCGACTTTCGTGGTACGTGTTTTTATTTCTGCGCTTAAAGTGTTTTCACTGACGCCGGGATTTTCAGAAACTTTCCTTTGAGGAGAAGTACGACGATAAGGATAAGTATGATGACAAGGACAAATATGATGGGAAGAAGTACTACGACGATAAGGAGAAGGATGACAAGGACAAGTACGACGACAAGTACGACGACAAGGACAAGTACGACGACAAGCACTACTAGTCATCGTGCTTCCAACTTTATACCACTATGTATCACGGACTTCTTTCTGCTGTGGGGCTTTAACTAGCATGGACAGTTTGTATTTATTATCAGCATTGTCGTAACAGTACCATTTGCTCTCAATAACGCGGTCATTCAAAACCTCTTTTTTGGTTGTGTGGTCAATTGATCTTAAAACACCTGCAAATTATTCTTTCAAAGTTTGACTACGGATCTAGGGTGTAAACTACATAGAATACGGGCCAAGTTTCAGATCGCGGATCCTCACTTCAAGCTCGTCTCAACTTTACACAAATGCTTAATCTGACAAGCAGTCAGTATTCGGAAATCGGCACTCCATTCTCTCTTCCCAAAATTCCTCCAGCTTCCATGGAACATCTACCCGCCCACCCATCCTGGCACTTCTTCGGTAAGTATGTAGCAGTAAGTATATGTATAACAAATTGAAGCACTACTCAGAGCATCTTGTTGTCGTGTCGCTGTGCTCTTGTTATTTGTGGCGCAAATGCAAGGTGCCAAACCTACTTACTATATACGTCTCATTCTCATCATCGTCACTTCACATCGTTGAAACTCTCGACTCTCGTGTCTTACCCCTCTAAACGTACTCGTCTCATCGCCTATATTAGTTGCGAATCGAGGACAATCATCTTCTACAAGGCATGAATTCGTATACCGGCAGCGATCAAGGTGCTACAAAATGCGCACGCGTTCACGCTTCCCCTCTAATACAGGGAGTAAGTCGTTTGATCATTCCCTTCAAACAGTACATGGTTAGTAAAACCTGAAGTGAGAGCATCATCAGTACAAAGTCCTCTGACCTTCTTGCTTGCCAAATGGTTAATATTAGAAGGGACGCAATCAAACGCGAGTATGGCAGCTGAGAAACCCAAATACTCCAGGAATCTAGCCTCGGAGGCCAAACTCTTATTGGTACATAACACTAGAACCTCAAGTCGCTCCCAACTCCACATCATCTCTCCCCTCGCGACGACGTACAGTCCAATCGTATAGCAACTCAGCCTCCCACGTCCATGCATCAACAGCCTCCAATGCAGCACTGCCCCAATCAAAACTGGCATGCTCCTCTAAATCCGCCGGTCCATCAACGAACACGACGATCTTCTCGTTTATAGGCGCTATAAATCCTGCGGCGATGCCGTTTTGGATGAGCCCGCGAATGGGGTCGTAGAATGAGAGCACGTTGAGGATGATAACGGCTATGTAATGCATAATTTTGTGAGCAGGAGGAGCATTTAATAAATGGTACTGACGTTTGGCGTGCATCCCGATTTGAGTCCATGTGGTCACTTCCATGAGCTATCATGCCGACGTAGTAAGGAACGTAAGAAGAAGAAGAATGCACGATTCATCAACCCACCTCTTCATACGTCCCAAACCCGCCAGGCAGCGCGACGAATCCATCAACCCTCTTCGCCATCTCCACTTTGCGCTCATGCATCGTGTCGACCACGATCTTACATCTCATAATAAGCCTTTCTTCTTCTTTACACATTTTCATTAGTAGCAGTACTCACCTCCTCTAGACGGCCTACACCATGAACACTCGGCGCACTCCCATGAACACTCATCATCGCAGCCGGGGTAATCCCAATGACATCCCCATCTTGCTTGAGCGCCGCCGCCGATACTTCACCCATAAGCCCCGTCGACCCTCCTCCATAAACCAACCGCCGCTTGGCGCGCGCAATAGCCGCCCCAAGTGCTGTACACACACATTCAATGAAAGAAAAATCACATGCAGGCATGCTGAAAACCCACATTTCGCTGCATGCACAAACGCCGGCTGATTGCCAGTCGTCGAAGCACAATACACTGCTATTGCGTACTGCTTCGTCACTGATCATCATCAAACTTCATGTTAGCCTGACTGGAAAAGGAGGGGCTTACTAGTGATGGAGAGGAGGAAAAACAACGTGGGCCGACTTTTAAACAGCACACAAAAGCGACGTTTTGATACGTGTCCTGCATGTGTAAGGAGGACCTAGACAGCGTTCCGATGAAACGAGGTGAGCGCTCAACGCTCAACGCACGTGTGACGTGTATAATTACATCAACTTGATTAAGCGCCTCGCAGTAGTTCGTCATGCAAGACAAGAATCGACAAAGTGTTTCATCAAGTACTGTACAAAGAACACAGATAACGAAAAGACAGCTCAGCTACATCACCTTCTTCGCAACGTGGTCTTCTATAGTCCTCACTAGCGTCCCAGGATGCACACGGATAGAATCGCTGTGGAATGCACCGCCCATATTTGGAAGCTGAGGCTCATTTGGATATGTCATGACTCTACGTGGCATCCCTTAGTAGGTAGAGGAACGGTAATTACAAGAAGGAACGTACCGATCATGGTGGATGGCGTAATGAGCCATACCCAGCGCCCGCGCTGTCCACTCGTAATCGTGCGCGAAACCAGGAGGATTGAATACCTCCACGACCGCAGACGCCTTCGTCGGCGGCATAAACACCAGATGAGATAACCCGTTCCCATGTATGCCGACCAGCACCGTCGTCCTCGACGCCACCTGTATCTGCTTCTCCCTCGACATGTCCGCCGTCAGCTCATTGAACTCCCAGCCCTTCCTCTTAGCTAGACCCTCCAACGCCTGGAGCACAACCGCATGATGCTCATGCGAGAACCTGCGACTCCAGGTCGCCTGTCGGCTCACATACGTGAGCACCACCTTCTCCGGAGAAGGCAAGTGCGTTAGATCAATCCTCTTCACCTCACCCCCCGCGAATTTGACCACCGCCGCTCTAACAGGCTCCCACCACCCACCAGCCTGCACGCCCATGAGAAGGTTCCTTTCTTGCATATAATGCACAGATGCGGAAGCGAAACGGTTAGTGACGGTCCCAACAAGCCGATCCGGAACGATGCGCTTCTATCCGTGAGCAGAAGGGCGGGAAAGTGCCACACTTGATCCACCGACCCCGGACCCGTCCAAGTCGCGTTTATACGCTCCTTCCAATCTCGCTCGTCCTCGACGGCGAGAGAAGGGAACGCTGCACGCAAGAAGTATGTATTCAACCCCGGCTTGTCGCGCCATCCAGCGCCATCCGTCCGAGCTAGAATGAGGCGGTGGAGGGGCGGAGGGGCGGGATGTTGAAGGATAGCAGAGTTAGAGCGCGTTTCCGAGGCAGTTGAGAACGAGCCATGCCAAAATGCTTGTATCCCGAAAAATAATTCCGCGACAAAGTGATAGTAGTGGCCGAGAAATTGTGATGGCTCATTGACGAGAACCTGAATGGGAATCAGATTTAACGATGGCTGGTCTGGGAATTGAACAAAAACGTACAGTGTTCCCCTCGATAGTGTGTACCCTATCACTCCCTCCAGCTCCCCATCGTTCCTTTGCTTTGGCGCTCAATATGAAAGTTAGATCTCTGTCCGTCGGTTCCCGCTCAGCCCTGCTCTTCTCCGTATCATGTCCAGGCAGCCCAGTGCTGATCATCATTCTCCTCTCCGGAAACACACTTGAGTCGTCCGTTATCACGAACAACGTCCCGTTCGCCATGTAGATATCCTTGAAAAGCGTCCATCCAGCAGTATGATGCACAATCGCGGTTTTTGGGAGTTCACCAACGGGCCTTTCTACAGTCACCGAGACTGGCTGTGGTCTGGCGACCTGTTGTTTGCGGACGCGATCAGGCGGAGGAGGTAAAGGTTCGATATCCGCCTGCTCGATGAGCGAGTGACGGTGGGACGGGTAGTGCGCGCCAGGCCGGTCTACGCGATTGTTGATGATGATACAGGTGTCGGGGGAGGAGGGAAGTAGATGGGGTCCGAATACATGGAAAATGGCCGCACCAACGACGAAAAAGAGCACATCTCTGCGATGTAGAGATGAAGGAAGGAGCATTGCGAAGGTGACAACAGACGTTCCGAAGAACAGGACTCGAGGACCAGAAGAGAAGCAGTCGAGAATGGATGGAGAGTGGAGAAGGAAGCGGAGAGCGCTGACTTGATGACCGTCGAAGAGAAAACGGCCGCAGCGCGTGAGATGAGGGAGTTAGGGGAACAGACAAAGGAGGTCTATTGCCCCTCAATCGACTGTTCGCAGCCTCTCCCTAATGAGATATCGTCAGCATCTGCCTGCTCTTCGCCTCTATTGTGCGACAAGCAAGCGCGTCAATCAGGGGAAGGAGCGCGATGCACAAGGAACGCATCAGGACCAGAGAGCACGTCTGGACTGCCGACCATCGGGGAGGGAGGCGAGGGGCTTAGTGAAGTTTCGGCGAAAACGCCGACTGTCAGTGCTTGCTGGGGAGAGAAAAACAAAAGATGCGGTTGTGCTAGAAGTTGAAAACGCAAAATCGGTCGGTGTTCATTGGTTCTTTGTTTTCTCTTCGTTATTTATATATTTAGGTCGATATCCTTCATGCATCATAACGAGCAAGGTTACTGGTCCTGTTACATGGCGAGATTGGCGTATTCTCCTCCTCAAGATCGTCGAGAAATCTGATGCTCGTCGCAGTAGTGCCCGCCAGGAAAGAGGAGAATTCTGTGGATTGCATTCAGTAGAGAAGTACAATACAACATGAGAAGTTCACCTGCTGCCCTCGCGAATTTAGCGCAAAGACAAGATCCTATCGTCCGGCGAAGCTGTCACATCGTTTCGGCGTCTTCAAAACCCTAACTGGCATCTTCAAAATCCTAACTGGCATCTCGACATTTCTTACTGCGCTTTTCGTGACAGAGCGCGTCCTGACGACCAAAGAGCCGGGGTTTCGGAGCTGAATATCGTACCAATCGAGCATGGCGGCGGCGAGCGGCCGTTGTAGATGATGGTGATGGTGGTTGCGAATAAAGCACAACTTTGGCCGGCAAACAATCCGGCATCTTCCTTTACGCTCCTCTACGACAGACTCACAGAGTCCTATTCCACAGGCCAAGATATCCCAATTCTGCCGCCACTTCTGGCGTTCAATACCGCTGGCTCTGTCGGTCTCCCGCGTTTGCTCACAGGCACCAACTTCGTTCTTTTGCGCTCGTACTATATGAACTGGAACTTTGACTCTATTATCAAACGCGCCTTCTATCTTAGTCTCGTTGAGGCTGGTTCACGAGACTATGTGTCCTGCTCGCTGAAAGGATCAACGGTATGGTACTCACAGCATTCAACTTGGAATTCGGGACGTGAATTCTAATTCAAGTAATGGTATACTTCTCACTCTATCATTGAAGAAACTATCTCGCTTGTTTGTTGAGTTAATTCAGAGCTTAAAGCGCGACTGTAAGGTTTTGCTTCTCGGTTTCTCCATTGAAATTCGTTCATCGGAGTATTTAGGACAAACGAATGGATTTATCGAGCCCGCGGACATTTCGCAACCCGAGCATTAACGACTACTACGAAGTCCCAAATACGTGTATGTATACCGTCCGATAACGCCACATAGGCCTTGATTCACACGATCATATTTCCCCCAAACATAACCCCAGCTATCAAAACAGCCGCACCAGCCATACTACCCTGCGTGTAACCCAAGGCCCCCATATTTCCCGCAGCGGCGTTAGAAGTCTTAGCTCCCGATGTGGCGGTGGATATACCGGAAGTATACATCGTCGTGCCAGTGCCAGCTGCTTTCGTAGAGATACTCGTGGCCTTGGCGCTGGTGACGGCGTGGGCTACGCTCGACAAGCTACTAGCGGCAGAGGATAGTACATCTACAATCAAATATCAGTACACACGTCTACTAGTGCATCGCATCACTAGTGAACTGACCAGTAGCACTGTCCAGAGTCGTCGCAGTCCCCGGGTCCGTCACGTCGGTGTCTGTCGTAGTGTCGTCGACATCGGTTCCCCCGCCGTCTCCGTCTATACCAGCACCGGTGCCATCAGTGTCGTCTTGGGCGTTGACGGCGATTAGGGCAATCGCGAAAAGGAGTGTGAGTTTTGTGAGCGATAACATGTTTGGTGTCGGAGGGGAGGCTGATACGGGACAGAATGTATACCGAATGTCATCTTTATACTCGCTCGCGCGGTGTGCCGATTTTCTCCTTCGACAGGTTCCCGACCTTTAAGTTGGCCTATTTCAAGAAACATCCCCTGGTCGATCGCGAGCTCCTTGTTCTATTACTGGATGGATGTTTGTTCCTTGAACTTCAGGTTACTCCTTTCGGCTTTCAGATTGGAGTCTCCAGAGTTTGTGGCGCAAACAAATCCCCCTTTCGATATCTATCTTGCTATGACGGCCGTTTCGGTGACTATCCGACTCTCTCTATTGTAGATAAACTGAAGACTCATTATCAGCGGACCCCTTGTAGAGCTTGCTGTCAGGCTGGAGGCCCCTCGATCATTGAAAGCCTGGAGCTGGTTGTTATGTGACAGCCATAGTGTCAGAGGTTTCCTCTCTATATGACGTTAGCCCGGTCAACCAGCAATACAGGAAGGGGTCTGGCGGCGTTTAACTGATCCTTGAGACCAATAATGAAGAGATCTTCAGACAGAGGACGGCAGCGAAATGTACAAGAACCGCAAAGACGGTGGTGAAGAGGAAGCCCATGACAATAAAAGCAGTATTCAAAGCCGAATGGCGGATTATCCCGCGATTCGTTAACTCGTAACCAGCCCATAGAACTAGCCGACCTGAAATACTCGTTCGACGGGTAGCCGAGAGCGAAGTTGAGTTTCAGGCGTCACGCATTCCCATCTTTGTAGAGTTAGCCATCGAAATAAATTGCCGCCACACTTACCGTGTCTTGGTTATAATCGCGGGAATAATGGAAAAGTGGCGCGAAGACAAGCTTAAATTTGGCTGCGCGTCACGCCCATGAAATGGTTGAGAACCCGCAGCTACATCATGAAGTTAAGTTACTAAGTACTAGTAGACCAAAAGGCAAATCACCGACAGATTTATGGTGTCCTTTGGGCCTACCAGGCAATATACACTTCTGAGACGCCACGAAAAGGGCCCTGGCGTGAAGGATGCTTCCAGCCTTCGAGTACTACACTTGACGGTCACGAGTAGAAGCGAAGACGCGTTTGTTTGCCTTTGTTGTCGTCGCTCATCTTTTCTTCCTGCCATGATGAGGACGGCAACAACGGGAACCATCTTCCCTATCAAAAGGTCATCCTCTACGACGCGATGACTTACGATTTTATTTCACGCTGCTGGCAATTATGTGGTCTCTCTCCTTTGCATCTTGCATTCGAAGACCTTGACTGATGCAGGTCTCCCTTGGGAGACGGAGTCTCTTACTCTTCTTCAACATGCAAGATCGTTTGGTCATAACAGCCAACGACTCGACGTGCAGCAGAATCTTTGTCGTTTGTCGCGCATCTGCACTACTCATCGTTTGTATGTGCATTCATACTCGAACCCAAGTCAGCTCTCCATCAAGAACCAGACTGGCGCTTTTCTTGTCAGAGGTAAGTCTCGTTGTCATTTCCTAGCGATGTGCTTAGTATGCACCAGCTAGCAATAATATGATTCGCTCGCATACCGCAGTTCAAGGCAGACCGTGTCAACATCCCATCTCGTAAACTTACATCAGGACAATAGTAGTAACAACAACCATCATGCGAGGGCTCGTGGGACTAGGCACGAAGTACTGCGGAGAACTATCATAACGTTCATGATGCTCCAAAATTGGATAACACCGTAGTGGTACGGCGTCGACCCTTCAAAAATACTTCCAATCACACGACCATCCTCCCATCCTCCCCCTCCTGCATAACAAACCTCTATGATAGAATGCTCCTGCCACTCCATTCCTGCTTTCGCCGCAGACCCCCAAACGCGCTCCGCATAAGACTCTCCGTCCTCTTCACCATCAGTCTCGTCATCTTCATCGCTCTTCATTATCGTCTCGACTTGTTGTCCTCTCGATGGAATTTGGCGTTGAGCACACCTCGGCGCCCAACATATAGAGTCCAGGTTCCGTATATCGAGGATGGTTTAGTTTATCATGCATTCGCTCTCAACTCCCCACAAGATGCTATTGCCGACTATAAAATACGCCCTATACAGTCGCATTCGCAGATTTCAGACGAATGCCTTGAGCAGTGGGTCGGAAAGGGCCGATGGGAAGGACCGTGCGCCACTCAAAATGTCAAGGACGCGATCATTGATTTGGTGTACGTCTGGGTGAATGGTTCGTAAGTTTGTTCCTTTCCTGGTATATATGTTTCACGCCGTGAACCCGTCATCAGTAACCCGTTGCACGAGAAGGAGCGCTCAAAATACATCGAAGCTGGCGGAAGAAGCCCGACAAATTCGCGTTTCCGCGAACATGATGAACTCCGGTTTTCACTGCGTGCATCGGCGAAGGCGACACAGTCCTGGAATAAGTCGGTTTGGCACCTCATCACAGCAGATGTGCCGCATCCGCGAGATACGGGGAGACGACTGGGCCTGGTCCCACAGTGGTTGGATTTCAATGCGTCTGTCGCGAGAAGCGAGGACAATCATACGTCAGTCTATCTGCATCATGGTGTGTATCCTTCTTCTATTGCTCTTGTCAGTCAGGACTTGTACATCAATAGACAGTCAGCTTTTCCGATTGATCAACACCACGGCTACACCGGACGCAGCTATGGCGTGGCGTGATAATGTCCTCCCCACTTTCAACAGGTACGCTGCTGCTACTATATTTACGTTCGTTCCTAAAAATAAGGCAGCCATTCCATCGAATCACAGCTGCCCAATTTAGACCCTGAACTAGTCTCTGACAATATGTCAGTAGGTGTGATGTATTTTTGGCGATAGTACAGGCTCATCATCAAGCGCAGTGTTTCACTCAACGACGACCAGTTTATCGCGTTACCCGCACCTCCATCCGCTTTCCACTCTAATCTGTATGGGCCCGTTTTCCGACTGGACGCAAACCTCCAAGTTAGTGGGGACGCCACGGGACGCGCGGATGGGGACGGAGAATGGAGGTCTTTAGGGTGGAGCGCGCATCTTTTGAGTAAACGACATCCAGTCGACATTCTCCCCTTGACTTATATCATTGCACAGACACCCGTTTCGGCGAAAGAACTCGCGCATACGTGGCGCACAATGCGCGTTCACTGTCGCTCCCCCTGATGCACGAGACCTCGCTCGCCTTTGGAGCGCAATTCTCCGCCACGCCGCTTTCGCGCTTCCGTGGTTCCCATAGGGACGTCAATGAGCTCGAAGTCAACATGATGTTTTTGGCTACGCATTGGGTTATCGAGCGGAAACGAGAAGCGCTGTTGTGGTCTTGGATTATCGCGAAATGGGGCGCGAGGAACGGTGGAAAGTTAGATGACGCGGTGAGGACAGTGATGTGGAAGGAGGCAGGTGGGCAAGAGGATAACAATGAGATTGGTTTAGAGCGCCTGCGGAGAATCACGGCGACCGACGTGGATGTGCAAATGAGACTTGCGGGTCTTCAGCCGCCTACGGTGGCGGATCGAAATATGGAGGCGCATACAGATTACACGTTTGGTATGCCCGGTGTTCTTCTTAGCGTTCGCTCGCCTAATTTTCGAGCTAGTCTCGCAAGATGGTTACCCTACAGGACTTAATGGACGTAAAACCGAGCACGCCCTCTCCAGAGCATGCCTCGGGACCAAAGAAGCCTCCGCCTGGGATCTATTCATCGACGTGCTCAAGCACAAACCTCAATGTGGTGATGCCAGTACGTTCGTTGTATAAAGTTCATGTCCCCCGTACTCATCTCACTAGTCATCGCCGCGCTCATCCAGGAAGAGGATGATGATGGATTATCTCTCTTCCTTCCACCCACTTCCACTTCCAGTGCCCAGTCGGAGTCGGATCCCATGATCACACTTCCCCTCCAGCTTCCCTCAGAAGCACCTCCTCTCCCACGCAACCCTCGCGCCTTCGCTGTCCGCCTCCTCCAGAGATATTCCTTCGTCCTCGGCGACACACCCTCACGCTTCTTCGGGCTAAAGTCTTCCGCCCAAGCACGAGCCGCGCTCCGCGAGACTACTAGACAAAAGGACATTGGTCTTTTGTGTATCAATGATGATTTACCGGAAGACGCGAGCGATCGGGACTTTCGGAGGACGGACGAGTTGTTGAGGGCGTGGTTTAGGGATAGGTGGCCGTATAGAATGGAGAGGGAGAGAGATGATAACTTGGCGGTGCCAGTTCACGAGCAGAACGAGGTTGTATATTGAGGAGGGTCAGTACTGGATTATGTTTGGCCGCTCCCAAGTACACCAGAGCGTTAGCGCTCGGATCCATGTTACTTATTCCAGAGACATCGCCTCCCACTTAACCCGTCCAGGCGGAGCCACATTAGCGCTTAGCAAGCACTTCATGATGCACCCGCTTCCCCTTATCGTGCTATTTGGAGAAGACTTGCGAGATACTGTCGTGCAGCATCGGACTGAACAGCTAACACCCATAGACTGTAATCTATTTTCGTGAATAGCTGTCAAATCGAAGCATAGCCTTCACTTCGCCTCGGCTCCAATTGTTGCCTGTTCGCATCGCTTGCATTAATTGTTCGAACGTTCGAACAATGCTGTGGTGTTCAGGTACTCACTGTTAGGTATAAAGCAGGCTATAAGGGTAATTCCATACATGATCCCCTGCTAATTAGAACCCTGGAGTTCATACAAGACTCCTTGTAATTAGCAGTCCACCTCGAGCAGAGGAAATCATGCATGGACCAAGCGGGGTAATGTATGATTCCGCGTAGGATCCAAAATTCCCTGCGCGCTTCCACATTGGGCAGGGCTGCGGGTTCTGAAAGCGACCGTTGCCCAAAACGGAATGCGCGCGCCCCCAGCATTACTGATCGGGATGGTCCATCGACCTCGTGCTTGGGGATCTCGATGGAATCTCGATCTGGGGGGACATTCCCCTCATCAGTAGGCATAAGAATGTACCTCAACTACTCCGCCTTGACTTTGCTAAGTCAACAAGTCCGAGTACTCTCCGTTCACTTCGCTAAGTCGCAAAGTTCTGAGTACTCCCCCTTGACTTTACTAAGTCAAGACTACAAAGTACAAGATATTCACACCAGGTTGATTCAAAATGTTTTATATATTATTTGCATGCTGAATCAAAAAAAGAAAGAAAAAAACAAGTACAGGACTACACAGAAAACATTGGAAGTACAGAAAACATACAACACGTAAAGAGATGCCTAAGACAAACATGCCTTCTTTCTAGCGCTTGCTCCGGACACGTCCACACCCAAACCCAGGTCATTCATAACTTTGACACACTGGTAAAAGTCATGCACGGCCTCCAACCACAACTTCAACTGTGCATCACAATTGTTTGACGTTCCAAGAAGCGCACCCCACCAGAATAAACCTAAAAGGACCAAAACAAGCCCATGTTCTCCGCCACACCATAAAGTTGTCAGCTGCTCGGGCTTGTATTCGGCAACAGGTAGAGACAATTTGGCCATACAACATCGTAAGGGGTGCTGGATCTCATTCCACCAATCACGCCATGCCTTTCCATATGTATCGATGTTGTTCACTTGCAGCGGCTCCTCAAAGCTTCTGTCGGCCAGCCACGCAATAAGTTCTTTCGGTCATAGAGAGCTAATAGGTAAGCACTGCTAATAGCAAGGTCAGATCAAAGAATACAAGCTAGGGCCACAGCAACTTACTAGTGGAACACCATCCTTGTTCATATCTCCTTCAAGATGCTCGAAAGTCAGAATTAGACAATCCCAATCATTGCCCATCGCGCGACTCCGCATGCCTAATGCCAGGTTGCCGTACCAAGGCGGTATATTCTCCTTATTAGTTGAACGGCTGACTAGAGGGATCGGCTCTTGCATAGGAGCTCCTCGCTTCCACTGAGAACGTTGGCCCAACAAATCTTGTGATTCTTGAATTGACTATTGAGTGTCTGCTACAACGCAAGGACAAGGCGTAGGACAAGGTACAGGGTGAGGGGAGTCGGAACTGCGTGGCACCGAGTCAGAGGAAGGCAGTGCAGGCGTGGAAGTTGGTGCAACAACTGGCGCTTTCTGTGAAGCGGGCAGCACTTTCTTTGTCGCGGCTGCTTTCTTTGCCGCTGGCACTTTCTTTGCTGCTGGCACTTTCTTTGCTGCCGGTACTTTCTTTGCGGCAGGGGGCGCTTTCTTTGCGGCAGGGGGCACTTTCTTTGCAGCAGGGGGCACTTTCTTTGCCGCAAGCGCTTTCTTTGTACCCTTCATCACCCGAGAAGAGGGTAGTTCAGGTGGTGGTGTCGTCTCTCCCATAAGACTTCCTCCAAGAACCACATCAGATCCCGTCAGGCTTGATGGTGGAAGGGCGTCTTCAATGATAGCAGGTTTCAAGATGCGCGGATTAGGGTTCCACGCAGATGTTGTTAATGGAATAAATTTTGTTGTAGTGGTAGATGGTGGTGAGGAGATTGGCTTTGATATCATTGGTGTTGATGTAGGAGAAAACAGGGAAGGCTCTTCTGGGCGGCTGAACTAATTAAATCTGGAATGCGTAGACCCAGAGTGAGGCGCCACCGGTGGACTTGAGAGTAGTTCAAAGACTAACAGTTTAACCTCCTGCACAATAACTGGTGCCGGAGCAGCTGGCACCGTCACAGTGGTGGACGACATGTTGGGAACTGGCTGTACAGCAGAAGTTGAAGTAATATTGAGCTTTTCAATGAAGCTGTTCATTTGCTCCCACTCAACCTGGGGCATAGATTTTGCCCAATCAAAGTTGTGTGAATCAGAAGGAGCAAGCATGAATGTCGGTGAAGAGACAGGGGAAGTGGATGAGGGCACCAAAGTCATTAATCCTTCTATGTTCAGAAACAACGGGTCTGAAGTGGATGAGGGCGCCAAAGTCATGTTCAGAAACAATGGGCCTTGAGTAGACGAGGACATGGAAGTTATGGATGACTTTATGGAGGGTGTTGAAGAGATAGCAAACATGGACAAGGGCGCCAAAGTCATGGATGATTCCATGGAGGGTGCTAAAGAGACAGGGAACGTGGACGAGGGCGCGGAAGCCATGAATGATTCCATGTTCGGCAATGACACGCCTGAGGGTAACTGCGACACATTTATTACGAAGGGATCTGGTACCCAGATGTCATTGTTGGGTTCACCTGAAGTGAGCTCTTTGTCTGGAGCAGTACTATTAGGACCAAGAACATCAAGTCCATCTTCGGTTTTGACAAGGCCAGTGAGTACCTGTGCGGGAATCGCGCTCTTATTAATCAACATCACATCTGGTACTTTTGCCACTGGCACAACCTTGCGCCAACGCTCCTCAGGGATGTGACTTTTGCGCATAGCGCATGCTGAATACCAAGTTAGGCCCACTGCAAGCAGAAAAGACTTCCAACTCACTGAAACAACCTCTTCCATACTCTTCAAATTGGTCCAAGAAATACGACTTAAAGCCGGAATATGCGTCTTTAAAGGTATGGCCTACGTTGTTGACTTGCGCGTATAAGGGTCCAAACTGCCACCTTTTTATATGTCAGCATCAAATTGTAGAAAAGCAATGATGAGCTTACAATTGCGAGGTGATAGCACCCCTCTCATCCGGACCCACACAAGCAATCAAGAAAATCTGGCCAGTTCTTTCGGCAATTTTCGATGTAAAAACATTGATGTGCGCGGGAAGCATAGCAAGAGCACTAGCGACATGTGAAACACGCTCACTAAGAAGACTAAACACCAACATACCTGCTGTACTGCTCGGGCGTCTGCTTTTGGCTGTCCTCTTCCTGCTCCAGCACCATTAATTCCTCTTTCTCCCTTCTCTCCTGTTCCACTGCCTCCAAGCACTCCTTGCGCACTTCAGGAGAAGTGTTTGTCCAAGCCAATTCGGTTGCGCGTTAAAAAAGAGTAAGGTGTACCACATCCGGGTTTGCTTGCTTGAGGGTTTCCAGGTGAGTATTGATTAGATCGCGGTGTTAGCAACTGACTATAGCCACATGACTAAACCAGGTACCACAGAGAGACTTAGGGAAAAGAAAGTGTTTGCGTTCGTAGAGGTGTATAAACAAGATTGGAACTAAAGTACAATGATGCTACGCTACTGCTTATATACTAGTAAGTCTGTGTTTGGGACTCCTTGTCCATACATGTTTCCGCTAGGGATAACTCCACGCCCTTAACCCAGTGTTGTATGCTACTAGTCCGTGAAACCATTAAATACGAGTGATAACTGCATGTAAGTAATAATACTGAAACAACCATGTATGCTACGAGTGTCGGTGGTGTGTATACAATAGGAAGTCCATGAGGTATTGGCATGTATGATGTCATCCATGTGTTGGGTGTGTGTCCGACATGAGTATGGCTTTGGTAATGAAAAGGAGTAGTATGATCGGTGACAAAACAGATGATGAAACAGTCCGTTGGTTGATAAGACAAGCCCCCGATAAGATATGATGAGATGTGAAAATGTGAAAATATGGCAATTCATAACATCACCCCCTCCTTAAGGTGCAAGTTCCATTCTGCGCCAGAGTCGCTCCATGAGGGCTGCAGAGGTAGCATGACGTCGAGGGGTTTGGTATTGGGCGGTGGCATGGGTCAGAATAAATGAGATGGAAACTGCGACTAGGAACTTCAATTCGAGCAAGCACGGGTGGCTTTGGCTTGTTTGGGTACTGTTGGTGAAAATTGCGGATAGCTTTGTCGGCATTCTTGAGATTGCATGCCGGTTCCCATGTCTGCTTGTGTGTGCCATAGCCCTTCCAGTGAACCTTGTACTGGAAACCCCCGCGGTACTTCCGGGAATTAACCACTTTCTCAACCTCCCATTCCGGTTCGGCTCCTTCCAGCACAGGTGGTGGACGCGTGTCTTGGGGTTGCGTCGGAAATTGCGGCTCGTGGTAAGGCATCAAGAGGGCCTCATTGAATACGGGATGAATGCTTTTCCACGTATGAGGATCTGGAGCTTGTAAGAGCTCGTCCCGACTTTCTTGATCACTTTGAACGGCCCGAAGTGTTTGTCATTGAGCTTCTTTATTGGTTGGTCCGTGCTGAGATTTGTTCCTTCCAACCATACTTTGTCGCCTTCCTTGTACTCTACTGCCTCTGTCCGCTTCCTGTCATAAAAAACCGTTCATTGTCCTCTCTTTGCCA
>JADNYV010000425.1:0-29903 GCA_015501055.1 Mucidula mucida
GCCATGCATCGATATTTTCAAACCTGAACTGGCGAATGCGACTGCGGTCACAGGGGTACCGACGGAACAGCCATATATTGGTGGATCCACTGTTTCACCAGTACCGCCATCAAAGCTGTTGTCAAACTCAACGCCAAACTCGTGAACCAGAGTACGTTGACCCAAGCGTCTGTTCGAGAGGCATGTACGGGGCTAGTCGGAGTAATACCCGAAGAGGTTATGGAGTCGGAGGGAAGACCGTCCATCATTGCTCGCTGAAGACGGAGCATGTCGTAGACGATGTATGCAGTGACCTGATTGTAGTCGACCTGCAGGTTTGGAGAAGTCTGGGTAACAAAGGTGGAGACAACAGCAGAAAATAGACCAGCCTGTAAACAAGATCGATTCTCAAGACTGTTCCAGAATGTATAAGGACGACTCACAAAAACGAGTAAAACGTCCAACGCGTCTCTCCAGTCCTCGACCCTCTCGCTGTCGAACTTGGCGTATTCCTCCAAGAACGTCTTCCAAACCCGCGCCATAGGTCCCATTTCCTTGAAAGGATCGTCCTCCGGAAACTTCTGTTCATAATCAAACGCGTCGTTGCCTACGTGGCGTAGATTAATCCCAGACCGGGCTAAATGTTCAGATACATACCTCTGTCAGCGCGTAAATGTCTGCTATTCAACCCTAGGGCCTTGCGTCTTCTATATTTACGCTTGTTCGAGACTTGCGGCACCGGTAGGTGTACATCCTCAGAATAGGCCTTCAGATGGGTTGAAGTACTACTTCGATTGGTGTCGGAGCCATCGTCGGAGCTGCTATCGTCGCTCAAAGACGGCCTACGTGCGCTAGAAATGCGAGGTCCCTTCATTGTCTTCCGGCGGGACGTTGTAGAAGACGACATACTAGAGAAAATGATGGGCGTATAACTTTCGAGACCGCATTGATATCGACCTGGTTACGTTTGTTCCGTATTCGGCCTCGTCCCAAGACAGGTAAAAGCTCCTTCTACAATCAGAACAACATCAGGAAGTTGTGGCTAGACCAATGGAAGAGAACAAAGCAGACCAATACGGGAAAACAAGGCAGGTTGTCACCTGTTCGGGATGTATTGCAGTGGGATAGCCACTGGTGCTGATTAGCAGTAGATCATGATGCACGAGACTGGAATCCCCGGACCTGCACAGGTCATGATATGTGGTCCAGAAAGACGGTGTGTATGCAGATGTATGCCGCAATGTCCAAGACGCATACCCTACGCGCAGTGAACAAGGCAGATATTCAACCTAACGAGGATGTGATACGATAGAGTGACCAACGTCGAGAAAGACGGTATGTAAGACGGCAAATTCTGGTGTACCCGCGCTCGGTGATAGACGGATCATTGGTCATCACATGACTTGGCAATTGCCGCCCGACGTGCCGCTACGCCACACAGAGAACACCGTTCACTAGGGTGAATCTGGCATTTCTAATGGCAGCTTGGTTGTTTGACAGCGATAGCAATGGTGTCTTCCCAACATGGAACTGTCAGGGATACAAGAGGCATTTCAAACGCAATCAAACCTCGGGGCCGCATATTTTTCCCTTCTGACAGTGATCATCGACAACCTAAATCCCCTAACCACGTCAAATTCCTTCAAAGCGCCGCGTGCATCTTGGGCGCATCACCCATCTCTAGGCAGGGCGCGCTCTTCCGCAAACTGGCCCCCAAGTACAAACCTCTCCGCACACATATCAGCCGTTGTCATCATCTCCAAAAACACATCAGCCAGGTAACTGTGGTCCAAAGAGACAACAATCTGGGGGATCCCCAAAGAAAAGGCCGCCTAGCTGGGCTAACTGACATGTCCTCCCTGTTAGCGACTGAATATAGCCACGTGACTAAACCAGGTACCACAGAGAGACTCAGGGAAAGAAAGTGTTCGCGTTCGTAGAGCTAGGCTAGGCCAGGTTTATAAATGAGATCGGAACTAAAGTACAATGATGCTACGCTACTGCTTGTATACTAGTAAGCCTGTGTTTGGGACTCCTTGTCCATACATGTTTCCGCTAGGGATAACTCCATGCCCTTGACCCAGTGTTGTATGCTACTAGTCAGTGAAACCATTAAATACGAGTGGTAACTGCATGTAAGTAATAATACTGAAACGACCATGTGTGCTACGAGTGTCGGTGGTGTGTATACAATAGGAAGTCCATGAGGTATCGGCATGTATGATGTCATCCATGTGTTGGGCGTGTGTCCAACATGAGTACGGCTTCGGTAATGAAAAGGAGTATGATTGGTGACGAAACAGATGATGAAACAGTCTGTTGGTTGATAAGACAAGCCCCCGATAAGATATGATAAGATTGAAAATGTGAAAATATGGCGATTCATAACATCACCCCCTCCTTAAGGCGCAAGTTCCATTCTGCACCAGAGTCGCTCCATGAGGGCTGCAGAGGGTAGCGTGACATTGAGGGGTTTGGTATCGGGCGGTGGCATGGGTCGGAATAAATGGGGTGGAAACTGCAATATAGGGACTTCAATTCAAGCAAGCACAGGTGGCTTTGGCTTGTTTGGGTACTGTTGGTGAAAATCACTTGAGATTGCATGCCGTTTGGTTCTCATGTCTGCCCGTGTGTACCATAACCCTTCCAGTGAACCTTGTATTGGAAACCCCCGCGGTACTTCCGGGAATTCACCACTTTCTCAACCTCCCATTCCGGCTCGGCGCCTTTCAACACCGGTGGCGGACGCATATCTTGGGGTTGTGTTGGAAACTGGGGCTTGTGATAAGGCGTCAGCAGGGCTTCATTGAACACGGGATGGATGCTCTTCCACGTGTAAGGGATCTGGAGCTTGTAAGAACTCGTTCCAACTTTCTTGATTACTTTGAACGGCCCGAAGTGTTTGTCATCAAGCTTCTTCATTGGTTGGTCCGTGCTGAGATTCGTCCCTTCCAGCCATACTTTGTCGCCTTCCTTGTACTCTACTGCCTCTGTCCGCTTCCTGTCATAAAACTGTTTCATGTCCTCTTTTGCCATCTTCAATGCTGACCCTACTTCATCCCATGTCTTTCTCATGCCATCGGCAAACTCCTGCACAGTCTCATTTCTTGATGCCATTTTCAGAGCGGTGCCTTTGTAGGGATGTCTGCCCATGTCTGCGAAGAACGGAGTGACTTTGGTTGCCGAGTGTACCCGATCATTGTAAACAAATTCGGCAGAGGGTAGCCATTTGTGCCAGTCATTCTGATGGTAGTTGACAAATAACCGTAAGAAATGTTCTATCTCTTGGTTTAGCCGTTCCGTCTGCCCATTTGCCTGTGGATGATACGCCATTGTAAAGTTTCCTTGTATGCCCAACAACCGGTACAACTCCTTCATAAAACGCGAGTGGTATTGCGGACCTCGATCATGTATCATCTGTCGCGGCAATCCATGTATGGGGAAGATTTGATTGCGGTAAATACGAGCCATGCCTTCTAACGTCAGGGTGGTGTGTATTGGTATAATGCGTAACCGCTTTGTGAAATGGTCCACAAACGTGCTGATCGCATTGTATCCTCCCGACTCCGGCAACTCGCCGATCATGTCTGTCCCAACTTTCTCCCATGGTTCCCTTGGTACATCTATAGGATGGAGGGGTGCAGCCGGCTTTGTGCAATGTGACTTTGTAACCTGGCATTTTTGACACCCTTCCACGTATTTGCGGACGTCTCGGCTGATTCCTGGCCACCAATAGGTGCGTGTGATCAACTCGAGAGTCTTGTACCGTCCCGGATGCCCTGCAAGCTATGCATTATGATGCATTCCAATAACTTTTCCCCGCAATTCCTTGTCCTTCGGTATGTAAATACGATCTTTCCATATAATAAGTCCATTTTCCTTCTCTTCCCATCCTTTTTCTTTGTTTTCTAATGCTTTTTGTACGTATCTGTCCTTATTTCCTTTTCTTTGTTCGATTTTGTTAAGTAATTTGTCCTCCGGTGTAGCTACTGTATGTAAAGAAAATTGAATTTGTGAAATAAAAAACTCTGGCTTGAGAAAAACAATGTTTTTATTATCTTTTTCCCCCTTCTGAAGGCCTGTCATCCTTAACAAGGCATCAGCTTTCCCCATCATCCTGCCCAGCTCATGAATCATCTGTATGTCATACTCTGCCAACTCTGTAACCCATCTCGCCTGCCTCCAATTCAACTTCTGCGGCTTTTGGAAGTACTGAAGGTTTTGATGATCAGTAAAACCCTCCACAGTCTCCTTAGCGCCAAGGAGATTACCCTGCATAGAATCTGTCTATGTTCCTCGAGAGTGTTTGTAAAGATAAGTATATCGTCCAAGTAGACTATAACATGTCCGTTGTCAATCAACTCTTTCAGGATGTGATTCATGAACAATTGGAATGTTGCCGGCGAGTTTGTGAGTCCGAAGACCATTATCAATGGTTCAAACAGCCCCCGGTTTGTTCTAAACACCGCTTTCCACTCATCACCATTTTTGATCCGAATGTTATTGTAACCCCATTGGACGTCCATCTTCGTAAACCACTTCGCTCCCTTCAACTTGTCAATAAGTTCCTGGATCAATGGCAAGGGGTATCGGTTCTTGATTGTCATGTTGTTCAGCTTCCAATAATCCTGTACTGGCCAAAGGCTTCTGTTCTTCTTCTAAACAAAGAAGAATGGCAATGCCATAGGTGAAATTGATGGCTGTATACATCCCGTCCGTATGTTTTCCTCCAAAAACTCATCTAACGACTTCTGCTCCCTTGCAGTCAACCGGCTTGGAACCAGGTGTGAGTTCTATTGCGTGATCCCAGGGTCTTCGCTCTGGTAGCTTGTCAAAGTCCGCCTTGCTGAATACATTGGAGAATTCCTCGATGTAAGGTGCAGCAGCGGATGAAGGCTGTTGTAATCTCAGCTTTTCACCGCTTTTGCGATAGTTATCCCAGTCCATCCAAAACAGCCGCTCTCCCTCCTCCAGCTTCTCTTCTACATCTTCTCCTTCATCTTCTGGCAAGTCATACTCGGGTAGATAGCGGCAACGGTCTGGGCATCGATCAAAAGTCAATGTGGATTCTGTCCAGTTGATTGTGGGGTTGTGATATTGTAGCCAATCTAGCCCTAAAAAGATACTTGTTTTGCCAAGATTGGTGATGGCCAACTTGATCTTTTCGGTGTGATCACCAATCTTTATCCGGACCTCCACAAAACCTTCAATTGCCCCTCCCTCATTTAGGGTTCCATCTGCATTGTAGACAGGAAGTTTGACCGGTAACTTCTTAATTGGGAGTGCAACAAATTCTTTATTGATGCAAGAACCCGTTGCTCCACTGTCAAGGAGGGCACTTGTTTCCCATTCAGAGCCGGTGTGCATGCTCTCTATGGTTACTCGGAGTTTCATGTCCTCCCCCTTTGTTCCCCGGATGTACTTCCTTGACTTTTTTAACTCCGTCACCACTTCCACCGCAGCTTCCTTTGTCAACGCTCTGATCGCCATCACCTTCTCTTTCGTTGCTTCTCTCTCTCTCCGCTCCGGCATCCATGCTCTCAAAATTCCCACTGCTCTCGACACTCCGTCCTCTCTTAACCATTGTGCAACCCACTCAGGCGTGTTTGATTCAAATCTTTTTGTCGCAGGTTTTGATGATGAAGTCGTTAATGATATTTTAGATGTTTCAGTACCCGTACTGTAAATAGATTCTGCATCTGACGACCCTTTCCTTGATGACTGCTCCGGCAGGACTGCATCTACTGTGGGAGCTTCGCAAAACCCAACTCTTCGGCCAACTTCTTCTTCTCCTTGTTGTTCATTTCGGTCCATAGACCCCAAATCGTCTGAGGTCAACCCTTCTTAGGACAGAACCTGCTAACATGGCCGTGTTTGCTACAGCTGAAGCAAAGTCCCCGTCAACGTGCGTTGTCAATATCCATCGGCCTGCCGGCTCCTCCATAGGTAACACCGGTGGCATCTCGTCGTGTGATTGGTGTCGGGGGTGGATTTGTAGGATTGGCTCTTGATGTAGCCGCCTGCGGAGCTTGGGGCCAGGACTGCATGCCGGGCCTTTTGCTTGCCATCTGCCTTCTCCACGACTGATTGATCTGGATGATCTGCTTCTCCCAATCATTGTATTCTTCCGGCAACCCGTCTTGGCTACCATAGATCTGGTCGATAATCTTCTTATTGACATCGGTCTTGAGAAGTTGCACAACATATGTGTCATCCTTTGAATATTCTGCCTGAGTGAGCAGGACCTCAAACTTCTGGAAGAAATCTTGAGCGATGTCTTGCCCCTGGCGCAACCGCTCAATCTGGTCTTGCACATCCCGCGCAAGGTTGAAATCAACAAATTGCTCCTTTAGATGTTCCTTAAACTGTGCCCAAGAAACCCTCCATTCCTCTCTGGTTTCGCTGAAGTTCTGGTCCGTGTAGTTCTGGACTCATGCATCAACATGATCTCCTCGGATGTAGGAGAGAACAACATCGATCCTTTCGGAGTCAGATGTGATGTTGTTCTTCTTGTCACGGATGTATGTAAACATTGATCACCACCAGCTCTTGTACTTGGCTTTCTCCCCGTCATAGTTGTAAGGCTTGTTGACAAGGGATCAGCCTTTGGGTTCGGCATCAGCGTGATAAACGGGCTTAGGTGCTTCGTTGGACATGGTGAATCGGGATGATGGGATTGGAGAGTGAAAGGGTGAAAGTGGGGATATGGGTGATGCGGGTTTGGATGAAACGGGTGAGAGGATAGAGGTTTGGATGAATAAGGGGGAATTGCCTAGATCTGAAATAGAATCCAGGACTTGGTAGTGTGGGGAATGATGATGTGTATCATAGGGTAAGTATTGTAGGTAGATACGCTATTTCACCGAGTACTGACTATGTATCTACGGAGCCCAAGAGCTTGTCACAAGTTTGCAATTGCCCAGCCGACGTCCCTCTGGTGTGATGTAAGCCAAAGTTTTCCTGGGAACAGGGGTTGACCCATAAACAGCGCCCACTGAAGTGCACCTGCCAAAAGTTCGTTCTCATGAGAGCAGCTACTTCCAGCACCCGAGGCAGTTATCTCTAACTGTTAGCCGGCGCTACTGGGACCAATACACATGTATGTGGACATGCGCTGGGATTAGGAATCCGTCAATCTGTAAACAGGGAAAGGGAATAGGGGAATGTGCAATGATCAAACAGCGAAGTGCTGATCAACGATCAAGGATGTGTGGTAGGTGGTTGAAGTAGTTCTGATCTTCTGTTAGCGACTGACCATAGCCACATGACTAAACCAGGTACCACAGAGAGACTCAGGGAAAGAAAGTGTTTGTGTTTGTAGAGATAGGCTAGGCCAGGTGTATAAACGAGATCGGAACTAAAGTACAATAATGCTACGCTACTGCTTATATACTAGTAAGTCTGTGTTTAGAACTCCTTGCCCATACATGTTTCCCCTAGGGCTAACTCCACGCCCTTGACCCAGTGTTGTATGCTACTAGTCCGTGAAACCATTAAATACAAGTGGTAACTGCATGTAAGTAATAATACTGAAACAACCATGTGTGCTATGAGTGTTGGTGGTGTGTATACAATAGGAAGTCCATGAGGTATCGGCATGTATGATGTCATCCATGTGTTGGGCGTGTGTCCAACATGAGTACGGCTTCGGTAATGAAAAGGAGTATGATTGGTGACGAAACAGATGATGAAACAGTCTGTTGGTTGATAAGACAAGCCCCCGATAAGATATGATGAGATGTGAAAATGTGAAAATATGGCAATTCATAACACTCCCTCTTGCCCAATGTCGCCTCCCTGAGATCTCATTCAATGAATGTCGGCTCTTGGGTAGGAGTGAGTCGGAGTGACCTGTAGTACAGACACCTCGGCAATTTGAACAGAACCGCTAAATTTGCATCATGTAATGGACATCAACTATATTAGTGGTCTCTTCTGCTCTCAGTAATAAGGTATTATTTCACCCCATTGAGAAGATTATTAATGATAAATACTTGTTAAATGGAGAGCTGTTTGAAACATTGTGTGATGTAGCTGAATTTGGTTGCACAAAGGGAAACAAAATGGTTAATATAGAATGATACTGCACCGTTGGCGACAGTCTTATTACTGTAGATGGTACAGTTAAATGCGAGAAGCAATAATCCCGGGAACTTGTAACTCACACCAATCCGTCTAGACGACATACTGTCACCTATTCAATCTGAAGGGCAGTTTGCAAGCTGGCAAAGAGCCATTCACTGTGTGTAGAAAACCCACCAACAATGACGACAGTCTGTGTTAAATGCGGATAAACGAGGCACATAAAGAATGCCAAAAGATCACTTGCCGTGATTGGAGTTGTGGTGTCCTTCATTTGTGCGTGAACGGCGGAGACAATGTAGACATAGACGTCAGTCTGTGCGTTAGACCTGGGCACGAGTGTGCACTCGGGTGCACTCGCACTCTTAAAGCGGGTCATTCACAGCTCCGAGCCGGACACCCGCACTCAAGTGACACCCGGGTGCAGCACTCGAGTGCGGCACCAACTCGCGAGTGTTTTGCGCACCCGAGTATCTTGCCACTTGGGTAGGGTGGCGGGTGCACCTGTGTACACCCGCCTGGCAATATCAGTCCGTCAGTCCAGAATTAACTATGTAAAATTATAGTATGAATGCTACGCTACAGCAGTTAGAAATGATTGAATATGTAGATATCTAAACTATAAGTCAGAAACAGTTAAGAACAGAAGGAAAAACTCACAGCGAGAACTACTCCTCATCCAAAGAATCAGTGTGGGTCGGCACTTGTGGCCCAAAGCCAGACACCCGCACTCGAGTGGGTACCCGTGCGAACACCCTACTCACCACTGCCAAACACTCGACACCCGGGTGTGAGTGCCGGATACACCTGGGTGTACACTTAAACACCCAACACTTGCGCCCTGGTCTACTGTGCGTTGAATATGTATGTGCGAGGTATAGTCAGTTGCGATGGGAGCTGGTCGAAGCCGTAAGTCGAGTGATCAGATGTAAAATGTAGAGTACACCTCAAATGGATATGCTCTGCTCCTTCGTGCACTCTGTGCTCTGAGCTCCAAGCAAAATTAAGGTGTAAAACAATGAGATTTAGACTGTGGTAGTTGGAAGGTAAAGTAGGTATGGGTCTAAGCCTACATTAACTAGGCCCATGGTCTAGAGGGTAAAGAGTGGTGTGATCCTAGAAATTAAATACGTGGTGTGATATAGGTCTGGACTAAGCCAGAGGAATGGAGACTGAGGTGGGCTGATCTATGAGTAAAAACATGTAGGTAAGCATAAAGTAAAGGCAGAGAGTAAAATCCCAAGTTGAGGAACTGTCACCAATGAATGATCCCAATCCGACTCTGTGACGAGTGCACTAAGGTGCACTACTATAGTGACGGAAACAAGATAGATGTTGCCCCCGACGTCTCAATGTCCATCCTAGTCATCCTGCTCACCAGCATGGCAACAGTGGCGACAACGTGCAAAACGGCCGTGGTGGTGGTTCATGACATCCATGAGCATCCTTTCCGATTTACGCTCCCCATCGATGAAGTACATGTTTGCATCCTCAGAGACAAGGTCAGCAAAACCAACAATGCCTCTTAAGACTGGAAGATACTGGTCCCTATATGCATCCATAAGCTTCACAGCAGCTATCTCAAAGCCATTGGAGTCACGGCAGATGAGACACCCAGTCTGCTTGTGATAGAGAGGGAAGGAGGTGTAGTCCAAGGAGTAGTGGTCTACGCCAGCAGGAAGCTGAACATAGTCGTTGTCAAAGTTGACAACATCAACGATCTCCTGACGCACATCCTCCACATAGGAAGAGTTCCAAGGGTAATGATTCCCATTGTCCAACATGAAGCGCTCTGGACACTAATGAAGGAAGCAACCAATGGCCTGCAGCTCCACCCAGGTGAGGTTAGCATCTCAAACATGCTTTACATTGTTGGTATCATGAATGTGCAGCTGCCGGGTGAACGTTCTGGGTCGCTCGCAGACATAATAATAGGGGGACACAAGTGCAGTTTGTAGAGAGTGGTCATAGTGAGGATGTGCACGGGCACATAGTAACTGGCCTTGAAACCAGGAGTGCACACATCTGTAACCATTTGGAAGCCGTCCTCATCAAGCTTGTTGGAGTAGATGAACATGTATGCATCGCGCTCCGGCTTGGTAACACAGGCCATGGTCTCTTGGTAGTGACTGAAGATGCGAGAGGAATGGTGATGCAAGGTGTAGACACATCCTCCGACCTTGTAACCAGGCAGTGGAACACCAAAGCTGGTGGGGGTTGAAATGGGCATGGGAGGCAGGATAGTGTGATGCCGGGGATTATTGAATGGAATAGGGATTTCTATGGGGAAGTCGACGTTCATGGGTCCGAAATCAGCAAGTGCAGGTTGCAATTCGACCTTAGGAGGTCTAGGAACAGGCAGAGGAACGAGTGGATAAGGAGAAAAGTGAATTCCGGGGTAGGGATCAGCCATAATTGTAAGTAGATGAAAGTAAGGGAAAGAGAGAGATTGTGGAAGGGAAACGAGCACGAATGCGTCGTTCTGGATGCAGAAATGGTGCGATAAAAGGTGGTGAGACTGTGCAGGCCCAAGACAATGTGTAGAACTTTGTAGATTTGGGTCTAGAATGATTGGGGTGGCGGGAGGCTGGAACGGGATACCGGGACAGTTGTGGACCAATGTGGGCTGCAAAATACGCGTTCTAGACGTGTAATTAACACCTAGAGAGCCGCGCTTAAAGTGCATAAGCTTCCCGCAGTGTGGAGGCAGGATTGACTCGAGTCGGGTCCTCCACAGCGGGAATTTTGAGTCCGGTCTTGAGTGTCTGGTGATTGGGTTGGTAGTAAAACAGTCTGAGACGACATATATTGACGTGTCCCTTAAGAATCGCGCCTGAGAGTTCCCGTAGGACGAAGCTATTGTGGTTGCGTTTCTGGTAGATGATGTACGGGCCGGCGTATGTCCATTGTCCTTTGCCGCCTTTGATCTCGTCGAGTTTTTACGCTCTGAGCCAAACATACATCCCTTCTTTGTATCCTGAAAAGTCAAAACGAAAATGTGCACGCTTCGCGAGGTCCTCAATAGCGCGTTTGCGTGTCTGCCAGAGGGTCTCATTTGCCTCTTTCATCTTCTCGTCCCTTCTTGAGATCTGACGTGCACAAATTGCAATGAGCTCCTCTTTGGTGCGAACAGTGTGCCAATCAAGTGTCTGCCAGGTAATCTCGGCATTGTCAAATGAGAAGACTGGGTGTTGGCCGTATAGCAGGTACTGTAGCGTTTCGACCGTAACTTCACAGCCTGTAACCCATTATGGTCTGAAGTTACAGCAAACAGCTTCACAGACCCTTAAATTGCCTTTTTTGGACAGTTCCGCTTATAGCGGGACCTGAAATTTCCTTATTTGGAGGCTCGTGCCTGACCAAAGTGGTCCGTGACCCGTTATGATGTATATATAGCTTCACTTCAAAGACCCCCGTGACCCGTTATGTGAATTTGCGGTCGAAACACTACAGTAGTACGGGGAAAATCTGGTAGCTCTGGAGACGGTGACGCGTATGCAAACAGGACAGCTTGCAATAACTTGGGCCAATTGCCCTTCGCATTGCCCATGAGCTTGAACAGTGGTCCAGTTATCATCTGGTGGTGGTGTTTGAGGGGTGCATTGCCTTCTGCATAATACAGAGTTGAGAGTATGACGGTGCATTGATACAATGTGGAAAGGAGATGTCGCACTTCTCCCATGAATTCGGGTCCTCCATCAATGATGATAACCGGTACACATGCATATCGGCACACAATATCCTCGTAAATGAATTTGGCCATGGTCTGCGCATTCACAGCCTTCATCGCACGCGCCTCGGGCCAGAGAATTGTTTGTTCTATCGCCTGGATAATATACTCAAAACCTCCTGCTCCTGTAGGTACGTGGATCGTATCAAAATCCCAGTGCCTAAGGAGAGGGGCCAGCCACAATTCGTTATACGGATGAACAGGCTTATGTTGAATGGATTTCTGACATTAGATACAAGAGCGAATGAAATACGACACGTTGTCGTACAGGTTGGGCCAGTAAAATCGATCCGCAAGTATTCAATATGTGGTGTCGCGTCCACAATGTCCGGTCTGCAGATGAGCTTCCATCATCAGATCACGACGCTTCACGATGTCTTCAATAACGAGACGCAGCATCTTCTCGTCTGAACGCTTGGCCATAAGCCATAAACAATCCTCTGCCAGTGTGTATCTCCTCAATCTCCTGAGAAAGGCAAGCTTAGTCTTGTCTGTTTTGCACTTCAACGGGTACGTTCCCTTATGGAGGAAAAGTCAGAGCTCCTGCCAGAACAGTCCGTCATCCTGGTCTCGTGTACCGTGCTTGTGTCCAGCCGCGTTTGCGAGCTCGGATTGTGCAAAAGGACGCAGGTCTGATATCTCCGTGACCGCATCTGTAAACAGTGTGGAAAATTCTTTGCCAGCCAAAGAGACAGTAGCAGCATATTCTCGTATTGTTGTGTGATTATAGAATTCTGGAAGGGGTCTTGGGGAGGAAGAGAGTATGTTGCATAAAGCAGAACAGTAAAACAGAGAATACACGTTGTTTTGGAAGAATGATTTGGCGTGGTCACCGTATCCGTCCCGCTTATTGATCTGGAGTCCCGAAGAGGTATGAAGAACTGGCATATTGTGTGCCATGGATGCACAAGTCAGAAAAGGATTAGACGCCCGGATTCGAAGCGCGCTAAGCGCGAACCAAACAATGTGCGTAATTGTGATGTCATATATTGACACCGAGGCTTTGGTTCCGGCTTCGTCTTCTTTTCCGTCTGCGTTGGCACCGCCGTCGTCTGTCCTTGAGGACGTGCACCCATCATCAACATTGGGTCTGATCAGGACGTTGTGCTGGCCGTCTTGAGGCTTTGGAACTCAACTTCTGCACAGATCCTGGTCTGATGCCCTGATCTCAGTGCCAGTCTTAATCTGGATCTGCTTGCTTGTCTTCTTCTGCTGACTTGTGTTCTTGAACAACACTTCTGGCCGTTGAAGGATGATGTTGGGGTCATTTTCAAATGGTGAGTCGTATTCTCGCTGCTGCAGATTGATGCTGACATCTACTGTTATAGTTCCTTGGTTTCTGCTTGTGTTCTCGTCTTTCAACTGCGCGTTCTCCTTGGGCTCTGTGCGCGTACTTGACACATATTGTTTGTAGATGATGTCGGGAATGCATTGGTGACGGCTCCGGATCTCATTGTCCTGGCTGACGAGCATCTTCGCATTGCCGTATTTGTCTCGGTTGATGTGCGTCCCATATGCTAAGTCATACGCGTCGAGGAATGCTTCTGCGTTGTCTGCCGGGTTACTGTGGCCTGTATCAATTTCTGGTGCTCTTGATAACATGTCTTCCATCTTGAACGCGGTTGCAGGTACATGTTTTGTTTTGAAATCGAATAACTGAATCCAATATACCCATCACAGCATTGGCGCATTGGGGACATCGTCAGGCCGTCGTAGCATTGCGGCCAACAATATAGCATTGTGTTCCAGATGGAAATGTACACCCCATACCAGGTGACGAAGGGCTTTTAAGGCAACAAACACTCCGAATACCTCAGTCTTTGGCTGCCCGTAGTTTTGCTGTGATTTAGCAAATGTGCAGGATCCGTACAGCATTGGATGCTTCTCTTTGTCTGTAATCTGATAAATGACCCATCCGGAGCCCATCCAGCTAGAGTCGACACCCAGCACAATGAGTCCGTCATCCAAAGTACATGGCAGTCGTGTTATCAACTTTGCGCGGTCGTAATCCATCCGGGGTAATACAGGAGCCGTTGTAACTCGTTTCTTAAGCACTTTGACTGCCTCTTTGCCTGCATCAGTCATCTGGAACTCTTCCTCTGACTTGATAAGCAACACGGTGAGTGGCTTCATGATCATTGTGTAGTTCTTGATCCATCGACGAGCACCTCCCGCTAGGCCAAGGAACATCCGTACTTCGCCTACAAATATAGGTATAGGCCATTTGAGGATTTTCTCAACAAGTTCGGGTCTGAGGATCCAGCCTTCGTAGGAGACGACAGATCCAACAATTGTGAGCTTGAATATGGCAAGTATGGTCTTGTATCCGGAGATGGTGATCCCCGCTGCCTCAAGAGCAGAGAAGAATGTGTCTAGACGAGGTAAGAATTCCCAAATGAACCGTCTGAACTGCTGCTCCTTGTCAACAGTCTTATTGTTATAACACAATAGTGGCCCACAGATGCCACAGTCATTCATGAAGTTGTTACCCCATTCTTTGATCTTTACAGACTTCAGAGCGTGGTCCGTACATCGACAGAACTCTTGTACAGAATTAGTACACCCTTGAACGAGAGTGCACAATTGCACCGGATGATCCAAGGCATGACATATAGTGAGTGGTCGGGAAATTGTTGCAAGACAACAGGCATCGTAGCCTGAAAACATGTCACCAATACAGTAAACTGAATATCCCACATAGGATTCAGCAAACTCATTGATGTTTGGCAAAAGCAAGGCATCTCGAACTGTGACTGCATTCAGTTCTTCGACGTTGATAACCAGACAAACTGGTGGACTCAAGCCGGGTTTCTTCGCAACGGGAAATATTACAGATTGATAGCTGGCCACGGATGGCTCAAACTTGCCAGCCTGTTCAAGTTGGCGGATTTTATCTCTAACGTGATCGTGGAGCGCAATAGGAATGAAGATTGGTGGTCTCTGCCACGGGGTATGTTTGATAACGGGGATCTCGTAATTGGGGTAGTATTCTGGGCTAAACTCGCCTTTCTCAGAATAATCGAATGCAAAGGCATTTGGGTGCAGCATCACCACGTAAGCCATTGCGCGCATCTCTTTTGGAGTGAGGGTATCTGGAGGAATCTTGGACAGCAACAAGTCCAGCCACTTGCGCGTGATGTGGCCAGAGAAATCAAGGGAATCAATAGGAGTTGGATCAAGTGGAATGAGATTTGGAGGATGTTCTGGTATGTCTTTGAAGACTTGTGCAGCTGGATTGGGCATATAGGATGGCACTAGTCTATACTTCTGTGCAACGGGTTTGAAATGATGTCCTGTCTTCTTCAGTTGGGGTTGTGAAATCTGGTTTGCCGGGTTAGCGCCATACATGTGTAAGGCGTGGTCTGTCCATTGTGTAGAGGAAATGTGGTTCGGGTCTATGCCAAGAAATGAATGTAATTGTGTTTAAGCGAATCAAAATGTTTGGGTGGCTGGGTGTTCATTAAGAAATCATGATCAGAATAGGCAGGATTGCCCATTAAACATTTGAAGGATCTTCCTAAGGTGGCAGGGTTGGAGTGGAAGACCTTCTCTTTGCACTCCCTCAATAAAAATCCTTGTCGTCCTCGTCCGGCACTTCCTCAATGCAAGACATATGAGTGTGCTTTGTCTTGATCTCTGTCTGATTTTGTGGATCCTCTGGTGAAGCAATTATAACCAAAAGTGTGGGTGCATAAGACTGGTCTCCGTTCTTCCAAAGCAGAAGCTGAACCTCTCCGGTTCTCGAGTAGTTGATCTGAGCCGTGTAGTAATGAAGGAATGGCTGTCCAAGGATCAGGTCATATATGTTAGCGACTGACTAAGCCACAAGACTCAACCAGGTACCACAGCAAGAACTAAGGAAGAAAGTGTTCGCGTTCGTAAGACTAGGCTAGGCCAGGTGTATAAACGAGATCGGAACTAAAGTACAATGATACTACACTACTGCTTATATACTAGTAAGTCTGTGTTTGAGACTCCTTGTCCATACGCGTTTCCACTAGGGATGCTCCACGCCCTTGACCCAGTGTGTTATGCTACTAGTCCGTGAAACCATTAAATACGAGTGGTAACTGCATGTAAGTAATAATACTGAAACGTCCATGTGTGCTATGAGTGTCGGCGGTGTGTATACAATAGGGAGTCCATGAGGTATCAGCATGTATGATGTCATCCATGTGTTGGACGTGTGTCCGACATGAGTACGGCTTCGGTAATGAAAAGGAGTATGATCGGTGACAAAACAGATGATGAAACAGTCCGTTGGTTGATAAGACAAGCCCCCTGATAAGATATGATAAGATTGAAAATGTGAAAATATGGCGATTCATAACAATATAAAGTTCCAATATTCTCCATATTCAAAACAAACAGGTGATGTGTGAAGTTGTGTAAGCCAATAACAAGAGGTGTATCCAAGCAACATTCAAGTAATCTCTCTGCATCTCCATGAATTCCTTTGAGTGACCAATTTGCGGCTGCAAAATCCAAAGCGAGTCCACTCTTGTTTGCAATCCGTTGACCTGTGATGTTCAACTCTAATCCTGTATCAATCATAGCCCGATAGGAAACTCCGTTGATCTTAACGTTCACAATTCCAGTAACCATTGCAAAGAATGGTTTATCAATAACTGCAATAGCACTCGTGTGGTATCGGATGAATTCCTCAACCTCCTCAACATTGTCTGCACCGCACTCTAAGGTCATACCCTGGAATGGGTTATTTGCTTCTGCCTGTGTCGCATAGATGGTGTTGACTTGCTCCACAAAGTCACCGTACTCTGCTGCTTGGTTGGTGTACTCATGTCGGGACTTGGTGGCATCGTTAACCAATTGTCGTAGTGCAGGACTCATTCCTACAAGATCCTTGACAGAAATGGTGATCTTGTTGTCCATAACCCTTTGATAAACCAATTTGACGTCGATGTTCTCTTGGATATCGGACGTGAAGCGCCAGGCGGGAGGTTTGGCAGCCTTTGAGTTTGTATCATCCTTTATTGCAATGTCTGGCTTATCTCGTAATGGCTGAGATGCTTTCCATCCTTCCTCTCTGTTGATAGGATTCGGCGAAGGCGTGATGTTCACCAACTTCGGCACAGGTGGTTTGACAACTCGTGCAGGAGGAATAACTGGAGCAGTACCCTCTCAATGCTTCCCTTCTTCATTGGATGCCTGGGTAGGATTGTAGTGATTGTCCTTTGTTTAAAATCAAGTAGCAGGATTCGACATGTGTGGTGTCAATATGGCAACTCCAAAGATTCCTCTGCCCAACTGCAGAACCTGTCCTCCATTGTCAAAATAGGCACCAAGGTTGCTGGCGAAGGCACTCGTAGAGGGCTGAGAAGATGTTATCCTAGTTGTAGGTGGTGCAGCTGTCTGCTAACGCAAGTATCCTGCCAAACCTCCAACCGTGTTTCTGGGCACCATTGGAAGATCAGCACTGTTTGGGAGTGTGTATCGATTGCCGTTCATCTGCACAAGTCCTTCCTGAATTAAAGAAAGCATAGCTGGGCAACAATGCAGACTTGGAGGATGGGTATTTGTGTACTCTCCACAAATCCAGCACCAACGAGTAGCAGGAGTGAAGCGTGAGTTGCTCTGATGTCTGTTCTTGAGCTCTGCAAGACTAAGCTGCATTTTGCGCATTGCTTCTGTCAAATCCTCAATCTGTGAAGATGTGGTCTGGGGTTTTGCTGATGGGCCAGGAGTAGGAAGACAAGGAGCTGGAGTGATCTCCTCTGTAACATGATTCCCATTGTTGTCAAAGTGCAAGTCTTTGTCTTTAGCAGGCTTAGACTTCCACTCTTCATACAGAATGCTGTCCGAATCGAAGTGTGCCTTCAACAGCTTCACAACAGCCATAACCTTGGGTGGAGAAGTCTTCTTCTGCTGAGCCTTTGGCAACAGGTTGTGCAGCCAGACCTTCAGAGAAGTGGGTACACCTTCAACAAAGAAATTGTTGTACTGGGCGTCTGTGATCAACTTGTTCTTCTTCAACGGGGCAGTGTTCTTCACAAAGTTGCGATAATAGTCTGTGACTGCCTCTTCCAATGCAAAGGGAGCTTTACCAGCGCACTGGTGAACGAAGATCTTGAACTCCTCAACAGTATACTTCTTTGGCTAATCTTGTCCTCCGTAAAGCTCTTTGAGGACTTCAACAGCTTTGTCCCATGTATGTCCTGCCTTGTCCTTGTTGAACTCTGGGAGGAAGCAAAGTTGCTCTTTTACTTCATCTAATGAATAGCGGAGGATGTAGTTATCAAGGGCATCCTTGTTAGAGATGCCAGCATTGGCTCCGTAACTGGATACAATGTTAAGGAGATCATTGATGAAACAACCATTGTAACGAGGAGCACCAACTGTCCCTGAAATGGGCATGGGCACAAGCAACGTTGAGAAGCTCATCTGAGGCTGTTGTTGGGTAGCTGTCTGTAACTGGAATTGTGTTTGGGATTGGGATTGGGGATTCCGTTGTACTGGGTTTGTCGAGGAACTAGCTGACATGGACTGCCTCAGAATGGGAAATGATAATAAGGACATGTGTTATCGAATGAAAACACTGGACAAGGGGTGTTAGCGACTGACTTTAGCCACGAGACTAAACCAGGTACCACAGCAAGAACTAAGGAAGAAAGTGTTCGTGTTTGTAAGACTAGGCTAGGCCAGGTGTATAAATGAGATCGGAACTAAAGTACAATGATACTACACTACTGCTTATATACTAGTAAGTCTGTGTTTGAGACTCCTTGTCCATACGTGTTTCCACTAGGGATGCTCCACCCCCTTGACCCAGTGTTGTATGCTACTAGTCCGTGAAACCATTAAATATGAGTGGTAACTGCATGTAAGTAATAATACTGAAACGACCATGTGTGCTACGAGTGTCGGTGGTGTGTATACAATAGGGAGTCCATGAGGTATCGGCATGTATGATGTCATCCATGTGTTTGGCGTGCATCCAACATGAGTACGGCTTTGATAATGAAAAGGAGTATGATTGGTGACAAAACAGATGATGAAACGGTCCGTTGGTTGATAAGACAAGGCCCCTGATAAGATATGATAAGATGTGAAAATGTGAAAATATGGCGATTCATAACAAGGGGCTTCTGGTTCGACTATTCCCTTGTGGTGGGCTCTACTGTAGACGTAGACGTCAGTCTGTGCGTTGAATATGTATGTGCGAGGTGTAGTCAGTTGCAATGGGAGCTGGTCAAAGCCGTAAGTTGAGTGATCAGATGTAAAATGTAGAGTACGCCTCGAATGGATATGCTCTGCTCCTTCGTGCACTCTGTGCTCTGAGCTCCAAGCAAAATTAAGGTGTAAAACAATGAGATTTAGACTGTGGTGGTTGGAAGGTAAAGTAGGTATGGGTCTAAGCCTACATTAACTAGGCCCATGGTAGAGTGGTGTGATCCTAGAAATTAAATAAGTGGTGTAATATAGGTCTGGACTAAGCCAGAGGAATGGAGACTGAGGTGGGCTGATCTATGAGTAAAAACATGTAGGTAAGCATAAAGTAAAGGCAGGGAGTAAAATCCCAAGTCGAGGAACTGTCACCGATGAATGATCCCAATCCGACTCTGCAACAATGCACTACTACAACGATGGCGGACAGCGAAGGCTCGAAGAATCGGCCCTACCCACCACAGTGAGGCGTGAGGAACAAAGAAGGAAAGGGATGTACAGACCCATCAAGTTTCATTCGTCCGTTTGAGATCTCAAACCAGCTCTGGGCTCGATACCTCTGACAGATCCAAAGCGCATGAACAGGGAGGTCGGAAGGACATCTTCGTGGATTTATCGAATGTGTCTGTGATGTGCGAAAGGTTTCCAAATCGAGTGCCCTCCAATTTGAATCCTTCACGAAAGGGCTAAACATCAGTACAATGTCAGAATCGTTCCACGTTGGAACATACATTATTCCGATACGCGCTCAGGTCATCGACACCCTTGTTCAACTGTGGCTTTGAAGTTTGTTAGGGGTCGATTAGATGTGAGTATTCGGGGAAAGCTCACCGCGGTCTGAGAACCGTTGAAAGCGCCCTTATCAATGTGAGTGGCCGCTGGATTCGCCTTCCGTGACAAACTGCACTCGCGTTCTCATCGTCTACCAGACCACCGCTTGGCCCTGCTGAGGGGGAGAATAAAGTCGATATTGTTCTCGATAGATGACCAGGATAAGAGTCCCGTTGGTGACATGTTGATGATATATTCCTTCGTACACTGGAAAAAGTATCGCATGAAATCCGCAAACACATCAACGACACGGGGAGCGAGGGGATCTGTGGGGTGAATGTCTTTGGGTGGAGACAAAGCCTGAACCAGCTAGCAGAAAACGACAAGATAGATGATTGTTCATTTGTATTTATGTTAAGAATGCGAAGAAAATCTTTTCTAAGCTGTCGGACAAAGCGGATGCCTTACGAGTTGGCGGAAATTGGATGGCGCTCGGGATTGTCGCCTTGTTTTCCCTTCTCTCCAAAGTAGCATCCATGATTGTCAAGTCTGGCGGTGTCGAACGAGGAATTCTGCGAGCTTGATCACATCCGACCTTGAGGAACGTTTGGATCGTTCATTTGAGAAGTGGCAGACGTTCGCCTATAGTTGCAAGTCGGGATGTTCTTTGTTTTTTCCTAGGTAAGCTTTCTTTTTCGGAGTGTGGCGCCACTGATGACTCTCTGCCGGGGGAAACTGCACGGCGAAAGGGTGATCTTGTCGCCAAATGTTCTCATTGTAGGCCCACCTCGCGGCGGACATGTCGCCTACACGATGTTGTCGAAATGAGTCAAAGCAGAGTCAGCTGAAGGCGCCAAGTAAAAACAACGCAGGTGGATTCCAACAAACAGAGGCGTTAATTACCACTTTGGCAAGGATTCATTCGTAGATACAGCATAGTGTGCATCCAATACAGCACGGAGGACGTGTAGCTGCGTGTTCCAGCACTTTCTAGGGTCGTGAGAGAGACAAAGACGCAAAGGAAACGTGTTGGAAACGCGTCGAAGCGCGGAGAAGGCAAAAGAAGGTCGATCAGATCCCAATATGGCAAGCGGGAGGTCCATATATGGAACGCAATCCAATCCCTCCCTCTCCCCGTCAGCTAGATTTTTAACGACCTCTGTTCACGCCTTTATTACCCCATCTAATCACCCTTTGATCGCATAATAATCGCCATGGCCGTCGTAGGAGTCGATTTTGGCTGTCTTCACAGCAAGGTGCGTCTTGTCGTGGATCGATTATTTTTCTTACAACAGGATTGGAATACAGATTGGCGTGGCCAGACACCGCGGCATCGATATCATCGTAAACGAGACATCTAATCGGGCTACCCCGTGCGTTGATATCCTCTCGGTCGTTGTCGTGCTGAAGCATCGGTAGATCTTTGGTGGCATTTGGGCCCAAACAGCGAGCTATTGGTGAAGCGGCGAAAACGCAGGAAACGTCAAATTTCCGCAACACCATCGGATCGCTGAAGCGTCTTGTTGGGCGGACATTGTCGGATGCAGAAGTGCAGGATGTTGAAAAGAAATTCATCAACGCCACTCTTGTTGACGTCCAGGGATGTGTCGGTGTCCAGGTAAGTTGTTGTGCTGCAGGGATGGCCAGAGTCTGATTTCTTGCAGGTCAACTATGTCGGCGAACCGCAAACTTTCTCTGCTACACAGCTTGTCGCGATGTATCTCGCCAAGCTACGCGACATCGCAGCCAACGAGCTCAAGAACGGCGTCACAGATATTGTGATCGCTGTTCCCGGATGGTACACCGATATCCAGCGACGAGCAGTGATGGACGCCGCTTCCATTGCAGGCCTCACCGTTCTTCGCCTCATCAACGATACCACAGCCGCTGCTCTCGGGTACGGTATCACAAAATCCGACCTTCCCGAGCCAGAAGCGCCTCCTCGCAACGTCGTTTTCGTTGACGTCGGCCACGCCTCCCTATCGTGTGCTGTCGTCGCTTTCTCCAAAGGCCAGCTTGCCGTCAAAAGCACCGCGTTCGACCGGAATCTTGGTGGTCGCGACATTGACTACGCCCTTGTCAAGCACTTTTCCGAAGAATTCAAGACAAAGTACAAGATCGATGTCTTGTCCAATCCCAAGGCCACCTTCCGTCTCACTGCCGGCTGCGAGCGCCTCAAAAAGGTGCTTTCTGCCAACGCAGAGGCCCCTCTCAACATCGAGTCTATCATGAACGACATTGATGCCGCCTCCAAGCTTACCCGCGAGGAGTACGAAGGCCTTATTGCCGACGTCCTGGACCGTATTCCCGCCCCCCTCCACCGCGCAGTCGCCGAGTCTGGTCTGTCTCTTGACGAGATTGACGCGATTGAGCTGATTGGTGGCTCTACACGCATCCCCGCCGTGCGCGCCAAAATCCAGACTGCCTTCCCCGACAAGCAACTCTCCACTACCCTTAACCAGGACGAAGCCGTCGCACGCGGCGCGACCTTTGCCTGTGCCAAGCTCTCCCCCGTATTCCGTGTCCGTGACTTCAACTTCACCGATATCGCTACATACCCCATCAAGATGACCTGGGAGGTCAACCCCGCCGAGCCAGATGACACCGAGCTCCTGGTCTTTCCCAAAGGCAACGCTCTGCCTTCGACCAAGGTCCTCTCCTTCTACCGCAAGGAGCCATTTGACATTGAAGCGTCCTACGCGGAGCCAGAAAACCTTCCGGGCGGCATTAATCCGTGGATCGGCCGCTTCTCTGCCAAGGAGATCCCGCCAACGACCACTGGCGACTCTGCTTGCGTAAAGCTCAAGACGCGGCTGAATGCACACGGTATCCTTTCTTTTGAGGCTGCCTACGTCGAGGAGATCGTCGAGAAGGAGGAGCCTGCCGCTATGGAGGTGGATGCTCCCGAGGGTGCGGTGCCCAAGAAGAAACGGGTCACTCAAAAGCGCGACGTGCCTTTCTTTGCGGGCACTGCCAGTCTCGACAAGAGCATTGTCGAAAAGTACAAGGAGCTCGAGGGCCAGATGCACGAGAGCGACAAGCTCGTTATGGATACCGAGGTAATTGTGTTTGTCGCGTTGTGTTAACTCTTTTATTGAACTTTTATCCAGGACCGCAAGAACGCCCTGGAGGAGTACGTTTACGATACCCGTGGCAAGCTCGACGATCGTTACGCTCACTTCGTGCAGCCAGAAGAGAAGGAGAAGCTCTTGGCCGCTCTGCAGGAGGCGGAGGATTGGCTTTACTCGGAAGAGGGCGAGGACGCCAAAAAATCCGCCTATGTCTCTCGTCTCGACGCGCTCAAGGTCCTCGGCGACCCCATTACCTTCCGCTGGCGTGAGGCTGAGGAGCGCCAACGCACAATTGCCCAGCTTCGCGAGACGCTCAACTCGTACATGTCGCAGGCAACCTCGGGCGACGACAAGTTTAGCCACATTGACGAGAAGGATTTGCAGAGCGTCGTCGAGAAGGTCGCGACTGTGCAAAAGTGGCTCGAGGACCAGACGGTGCGGCAGAGCGAGCGCCCGAAGAATGTGGATCCTATTTTGACGACGGCTGAGATCAGCAAGAAGCGGGACGAGGTTATTTACTTTGCGACGCCTATTTTGACGAAGCCGAAGCCGCGCGCGCCTGTGCCGCCGTCGAGTGGGGCGCAGACGCCGAAGACTGGGCAGGAGACGCCGCAGAAGCAGGAGGAGCCTGCGAAGAAGGAGGAGGATGCGGCGCCTGGACCGAGTGAGATGGACGTTGATTAGTCTTGTTAGATGGTATGTGGTGTGTGGTAGAAAGATTTTTTCGCAAAGTGTACGAGAACCTAGTACTTATAGATCAAAATTTTACATCCGTACTGTATACATTTTACTGGTTTCTGATTTTGTGTTATGATGTTGGGTCTGTGAACGTTCCAAGCTTGGGTGAGAGGCGCGTCACACTTTTCATCTTCAATGCGAGGTGCTTGTCTTTCGACACTTAGCTACATTTAGCATAGTCTGGTCCACGCTTTGATATATTTGGGTGTCACTGAAAAAGGAAAGAGATCCACGCAGTCAATCAGGATATCTATAGGACCCCACAGCGTTCATCCGAGTAGGGCTGGTGGATTGGGGGGGAGTTCGCGGCCGACCCTCTATTGAAGAACGCTAACGCACCTTGGGATATCCAGTCCGAGTCATCTTGTGATAGTCACTTGCGAACTTGCAAATCAATACGCCGCTCCAGCTCAAGGCGTCAAATGCGCAGACTTATGCCGCCACACCTCAGCTTCGTCTCTCCCACTATCTATGTAGCTGCTGTATCTACCCCTTTTGGTTCATTTATATCATGGGGGTATAGTGAAGATGCACAGCTTTTAACAGTGGGCCAAAAATGAACCAAGTTTTATTGGGAAGCAGGTCGCAGCAGTTCAAGTGTCCCAGTCTCGCACGTGTGGGCGCGCTGATAGTAAGGCATATCGAGAGTGAGTGGCAATGTGGACCGGGAGTATACACATTCCGAGTTGACAAGCCAGTTCTCGAGGATGCTGACGTTGTGAAATGTGATTGGGTTGTCTTCGCTGTGTTGCTGACACCAATGTTACACTGTCAATTATTGATAAAGCGTCTTTTTCAAACTGAGTGTTGTGGTGACTGTATGATGGCTATGTCCACTAGTAAAGGAACTGTGCGTTTGGAGTGCAACGAATCCAAGTTTGAGTTTAATGAGGCTGATTATGAGCTACATTGATTAAGAGAGACGCGCCGTATATGTACTACTACTATCCTCCAACATATGCGCATAGCAGGCCTAGACTCTGTACGTTGACCATGGGCCATGGCCACTTGATAGCCGAGCTGAGTTTCAATTCCATCCTTGATAAGCAAGTTGGCCTATCGCACACTCTCTTGAGGACCACCACGACCAGAAAGAAACAGGCTTGAAAGACTCCGCGAATCTGCGCTACTGCCCCTCCAGTTTTCACGCCTGTTCCTTTCTTCTGCCCAAGATGACTGTGACCTGCGGCCAATGCTATCGCTCCTTTGTCTCCGATAACGCTCTTCATAGTCACTGCTCTGCCAAGGCTGACCATCCTTACTGCGACGAGTGTGAGCGTCTTTTCAGAAATGATCAGGCGCTTCAACAGGTATTTGGCTCGTTTGTCTGTCAGCCATTGAACGGGCCGATTGACGATGCCCGCATAGCACCTCGCTAACGCCGCCGTGCATCAAGGTAATTATGACGAGTATGAATCGGACGAATCAGACGAGGAAGTGTATTGCGGTCGTTGCGACAGGTATTTTTCGAGCGAGAATGCCCTTGAGCAGGTACCCGTTTCTTTCTACTGAGCAATTCTGTTACTTACGTTCTATCAGCACCGTAATACTGCTGCCATTCATCAGGAAGACGATGACGAGTCTGAAGAATATGAAAGCGACCACGACGATGATCCCTACTGTGCATCGTGCAACAGGATGTTCGGCTGCAAGGAAGCTCTGTACCAACATCTGAGCGCCAGCTCACTCCACAATTGGTGCTTCATTTGCTTGAAAGACTTCAGAAGCCCCGAGGCTCTTTCGCAGGTAAGCCTGGCCGTACCACACGTTACTCTGAACTACCCTTCTCCTTCATGCAGCACGACGCCTCCCGCGTCCACAAGGCCGCGGATATCAAATGCCCCCTTTGCCCGCGCCTGTTCAAAGCCCCGTCCGACATTGCCGGCCACATCGAGGCCGGGGGCTGCGACGCGCGCATCAGTCGCCACCACGTCGCGGCGGCAGTCCATGCGCTCAAGCTCACGCCTACCATCTCCATCAACCGCCGCATTACAGGCGGTCCCGCTTAGCACTACTACTACGACTTATGCAGCCACGGAGCTTGCGTACAACGGTCATACGGGCAATACGAGTGTTACCTCTGTCATCGTCAATTCCGTACACTGTCGAGTTTGAACACGCATCTCGTGTCGCCTGCGCATGACGCGGAGCAGTTCAAGTGTCCTAGCCGCACGTGTGGGCGCCGGTTTACTGTTATTTCGGGCTGATACGGCACATTGAGAGCGGGGCGTGTGGATTGGCGAAGTTAGTACTGTGGAGGATTATACGCATGCGTTGACGAGTCAGTTTTCGAGCATGTTGACGCTGTGAAGGATCGGATTAAAAGCGGTTCTGGATTGAATGTGGTACAGTATTATTTTGAGTGTTCTTGTCGAATTGTTGTTGACTGTAACCTGAATTGCTGTAATTATATCATGATGCTACGAATCATTCCTGTCCTCGCGTCCCTCTTTTTCTACCAAACGAGAAATGAAGACGCGTGGCATTAGCTGTCCACGTGACAGGCACGTTGTTTTCATCAACCCGGCCGAGACGTGTTTTCCTTTCACGACCACTTGCAAAAATCATCTATCTGGGCGACGACGTGGGCTTCTGTAAGGACTTCCCTCTTGGGGAGCTGTTACTCGGTATCTAGGCGAGCTTGTCTGTAATAATCCTGAACGCCAACCTTGCCCACCCCTTCAACGATCCTGCTTATCCGAGTCATTCTGAACTTCGCCACCTTGCATCAATTGCCCGTCCAGGTTACCCGCGGTGCTCCTTCTATGACACATACTTTGGCCCCGGATTGTCTGTACCCTATGTTGCGGTATTAAATTTTTTCCCCTTGTACAAGCTTGCAACTTTCACATCAGCAACGTTTTTTGAACGCGTATACGACTTCTCTTCGACACCGTCTGCCTCGTGGTCTTCACGACGTTCTGCATCCAGCGAATGAAAATGTCCTTGACGCGTGCACTGCACTCAGAGACGCCCCACATCATCCTTTCACTCATCTGCCTCATTGACATGCGTTGGTGGTCTCTTGGACGCTCAAGCAGCAGTAGCGATGGTGCCGAACAAAGCATCCAGACTCCTTGCGCGTCTGGTCCTGCCGTGCAATGCAGACCGGAGCAGACCAACGTACCGGCGGTTACCACCACCTTTCCGACTCAGGTATGCGGTAAATACTATCGATCTATATCCAATAACGATATCAACAGCGCACGTCAAGCTCCCGCACCGCTCAACAAACCAGGGAGGCTACCACTCATCCCAATCTCGCTCCGTACGATGAACTGCGGTCTCAGTTGCAGAGGACGACCGAAGAGTTGGAGACGGTGCGGCGGGAACTTATGGACGAGAGACGCACGCTTAGCGAAGCCTTGACACAGAGCCAATCGGAGGTGGCCACTCTTCGACAGCAGCTCCAGCAGGAGGGCGCGCTACGGTCTGAAGACAAGAAGCTGCTAGACACGCGGAGTCAGGAACTCCAGGACTCGCAAGCGTATCTCACAATCGCCGACACGGTTTCGATCGCGGAAACTCTTGCCATGGTCGAAAATCTCAATTCGGATATCTTCCAGGTGGCGGCTACCGTTGCAGACGAAGCGTTCTTGGAGCACTATGAGCTGTCGAAGGAGAACGCAGAGCGCGCGCGGCGTTGCTTTGGGGATAATATTCTACGCCTTCTCTATGAAGCCCGGCATAGAGACAATGAGTCCCGGAGTCTGGTCATTCAGACCGTCGTGCAATTTGCGCTAACGCAGGCTTGTTTGGATATCACGCTATTCTGGGATGCGACATTGGCATCTACCTCTTTGGGTACCGCCTACAATCACATAAGAACAAAATGTATGTTGCTCTTTTTCTACAAATACAATCGCATTGAAGTATTTATCCAGCCTCGCAATCTGTCAGTGCCCGCTGGCGTGTGCTCACACGTGGAAGTGTCAAATACATAGACCCGGCCGTCGTCGAAACGGCCGCTCTAGCACGTATCACTTACTTTCTATCCATGGTCCTGTCGGTTTCTGGTTGGACGGGAGGAGCTTCAGCCGATTGGCAACACCTATTTACACGCGGTTGGGCAGAGGTTTCTACCTGGGCTCCAGCGAGTCGTGAAGGATATTGTGACGTTGGATAGGGCAATGGGCGAAGGGCTCATGTCCACGGATGCGGAACTTGTGACGATCTCAGGAGGTGAAATTTATGACAAGAGCTTCATGGAGAACGGATTTACGGGTGACGGTGACCGGGATGGTGGAAATAGCGATGGTGGCGGAAACGCGGCGAAAGTCGTCTGTACGACTGACTTGGGGTTACAGGCAGGTGGACGGGGAGGTAGAGGTGCGGGAACTCAGCTGCTGCTGAAACCCAAAGTGGTGCTCTGGTCAGCACTTCTGGACGCGCCTCAAGCGGACGTGGGGCAATTCTGATTCGTCTACAGGCCATCGTTAGTCACGTCTTCTTTAGCAGCTGTACTGCGAAGTTAATTAAGTTGGGTCCTGACATCGTGTTTCTCTCATTACCAGTTCTTTTGGATTTGCACGTCCATGAGCGCAGCCGCGACTGTTTTCGTTCCGTCACATTGACTGTGCGGACAGAGGGTAGTATCACTATCACACGGCGTCTTCAAATGCTATAAACGTGTCGGTCAGAGCAAGTCGTTTCCTCAAGCAACTCGTTAACATGACAGCCCGCAAGCCATACAACGGTTCGAGGCGCAAGTTGGTCATCGCATTCGATATTGGGACAACCTACTCCGGAGTCTCGTTCTCCATCTTGGATCCCGGTATTCCGCCTGTTATCCAAGGAGTTCACAAGTACGTGCTTTCTCTTAATTTCCTTTGGCGAGTGGTGTTATTATTGTGCGGTGTTTATAGGTTTCCCGCACAGCAGGAAGTTGGCGGCGCCAAGATTCCGAGTGTTATCTACTATGACAACGAAGGCAATGTACGGGCTATAGGCGCAGAAGCGGTCGACAATGCATTCCAGGACGAGACTGAGGACGAGGGCTATTATCAAGGCGGAATGGTATCTTTCTATCCCTTCACACATCAATTTATAGACTGATGCGCAAAATAGGTTCAAGCTCCATCTCCGCCCGAAGACCCTGCACGCAAGTCATCTCACAGATGCCGACATCCCCCTCTCCCGGCTGGGAAACGTGTCGTTGATGTGTTTGCGGATTTCATGCGATACCTTTTCCAGTGTACGAAGGAATATATCATCAACATGTCACCGACGGGACTCTTATTCTGGTCATCTATCGAAGAACAATATCGACTTCGTTCTCGCCCACCCGAACGGCTGGGAAGGAGCTCAGCAGGCCATCATGCGCCAAGCGGCTGTTTTAGGTGGTCTGGTAGACGATGAGAACGCTCAAGAGCGAGTGCAGTTTGTCACGGAAGGCGAAGCCAGCCTACACTACTGTATTGCTAAGGGTGCTTTCAACGGTTCTCAGACGGTCAGCTTTCTTCCCCAGTACATTGAATCAACAACCTGACAAAGCCACAGCTGAAGAAGGGTGTTGTTATCGTCGATGCCGGAGGAGGTACCATCGATCTCAGCGCGTATCGAAAACAACCTTCAGGTGGTTACGAAGAAATAGCACCTACTCAATGTCAGTTCATACTACCTGTGGTTTTCAAGCTGGACGACTGATATTCAACCAACGTTTAGGTCACCTTCAAGGCTCAATTTTTGTTACGCGCCGTTGTCGTGTGCACATCGAAAGTTAGTAGCAGTGTTTATTGCGTGCTTCGTCTCAGTACTTATCCCGCGACAGAGGTTCTGGAGGGCACTCGATTTGGAAATCCGGACGACCTTTCGCACATCACAGACACATTCGACAAATCCACGAAGATGTCCTTCCGAAGCGCGACTACCTCGCTGTTCATACGCTTTGGATCCGTCAGAGATAGGGAGCCCAGAGCTGGTATCTCAAACGGACGAATGAAACTTGATGGGTCTGTTCATTGCTTTCCTTCTTCGTTCCTTACGACTCACTATGGTGGATAGGGCCGTTGTTGAACGATTCTTCGAGCCTTCGCTGTCCACCATCGTCGAAGGTGTTCGAGCACAAATGAGAGATGCCACTACTCCGATCACGGCGAGTCACTCTGTCTTCCTGCTCACCGAACCCCATTGATACATATTGCCAACGCGCAGACTGTTGTGATCGTTGGCGGCTTTTCTGCAAATGAATGGCTTTTTGTAGCTTGCAAACACCCTTCAGAGTGACCAGGTGACAGTCTGTCGCCCGGACGGGTTTGTGTAAGTTTTGCGATATATGAATGACACATTTTGACTGATTTCCCAAAAAGTAATAAGGCTTGTTGCCGATGGCGCAGTATCGTTCTATA
>JADNYV010000426.1:0-29858 GCA_015501055.1 Mucidula mucida
CAGTGGGAAGCGCACCTCAGAGACAAGATTAGAGACAACTACTCTACTGAGGAGTGCGATCTTGTTGAGCTGCGCAAACAGCGAGATCAAGAAGTTGCTGCTGGCCGTTGGTCCCCTGCGCTTCCAGAAGGCTTTAAGCTCTTGCCTGGAATGCGCCTGTCACCCATGTTTGTGGTCTGGCAGAAGGGTAAACCACGCGTCGTCATGGACCATACAGGCAATGGTCTCAATGACGGCATTGCCAGAGCTGATGCCAAAGTCAAGTACGACGATATGCACTCCTTTGGGCAGGTACTGCATGATGTCCTACAAGCTCATCCTCACGAGGAGATCCTGCTTTTCAAGAGCGACATCTCTAAAGCGTTCCTCAATCTCCCCGTTCATCCCATTTGGCAGCTACAACAAGTTGTCATTGTCGACGGCCGCTATCACATTGTGCGCCGTCTCATCTTTGGCAGTCGTGCATCACCATACTGCTGGTGTTCGTTCTCTGGCCTGGTTAACTGGGTTGCTTGGGAGCTAGATATACCAGACCTGCACGACTACATGGATGACTACTATGGCTGGGACACCAATCACAATCTGGTGCTCTTTCATGGACAGCGACGTCCCCGACGTCAAGTCCAGCTTCTCCTTCTGTGGGACTCTTTGGGCATCCCATATGAAGATAAGAAGCAGGAACACGGTCCTCAGCTAAAAATCATTGGTTTCTGGTTAGACACTGTTCACGGGTCTATCTCTCTCTCACCAGACTCCATTGCGGACATGATCACCACCATTCAGTCGTTCTTGTCCCAGCAAAAGCCTGTACTCAAGGAGTGGCAGTCCTTAGGTGGGTATCTCAACTGGGCTCTTAATGTGCTGCCTTGGGCACGGCCAGCACTTACAGAGCTCTACCGCAAGATGAGCGGTAAAACACTGCAGTACAAAGGCATTCCATTGACCTATGCTTGTTAGATCACACAAGGTTAGGTCAAAACTGGACCCCGAGGGCCCCATCAATTCAGCGTATCGTAAAGTGCCTGTACATGAAGTGTACATACTTAATACATGAAGATGTATCTACTGAGGGAGAGGTGGGAGGGGATGCAAAAATGCGGAGCTAACTGTGACCAGATAACACAGGTTAGCTGGAGGGAGTGAGAGGGTGCAGAGAGCGCACCTGTGACCAGATAGCCCACAGAATGTCCTTGAGAAGGAGTCCTTTGGAAAGGAATGGGTATCTGGGCACAAAATGGGCATCAGCTCTGAAGAGCTGGATGTGAGACATTGGCACATACTGGAAGCAGGGAGAGCAGCGGGAGCGCTAGCGCTCTGGGGCCGGAGCGGACACTTCCAATAGGGTTCTAGGGTGCCAGTACATCAGTCCTGAGCAGGAGGACCGAGTAGAGCGAGTGGTGCTTGCCTGGGAGAGCAAAAGTGCGAATTCCCTCAAAATGGGCACTTTGGACCTGTCTGGACTGGTTTTGGGCTGGGTAGGCGGCTTCAGACAGTGCTCTAGAGGTGTATGGCATCAGTCCTGAGCAAGAGGACTGGAGGAATCACAAACTGCTTGTCTCTGTGAGATGATGATGGTAAGAGACAGAGAGGCAGAGTGTGTGAGCTCTTGCTTAAACCTCCCAGGGCGCCCTGTGAGTGGCCTCTGTTGTTACTACAACACCAGACACAGGCTGGGTAAGTCCAGGAAGAGCCCAGAGAGTGGGCTGGCTGCAGTAGGAGCAGCAGAGAGCGAACATGATCCAGCTTTGGAGTGAAATGAGTGTTTGACTTGATTTAAGCTGTCTCATTGAACTTCCTTGAGTAGGAAGTTGGGGAAAGGGGTAAGGAGGGGTGTGGAGTGTGCAGAGGCCTCTCAAAACGCTCCCTACCCTCGGAATCCGCGTTTACATCGACCTATGCTTGTTAGATCACACAAGGTTAGGTCAAAACTGGACCCCGAGGGCCCCATCAATTCAGCGTATCGTAAAGTGCCTAGTATGCTATGTGTGTGTGTGTAGTGGAGGGGTGGATGGAGGTGCAAAAGGATGTTTACGAAACGCGAGATGAGGGAGGTTTTTAAGTAGAGGTTTTATTTTGAACTGCTAGCTGCTGAGCGGCACGTACTGCAGGATGGTCACGTATATAGATCTTCCACGCAGAGGATGACCAACGGCCTAGGGCTTGGAGTATGGTCTCAGAGAGTCCAAGGGATGCATAGTGTGTTATACCCCCAGAACGAACCGAGTGACCACCAAAGTCTTTGCTCACCAGCGCAAAGAACTTGGACTCGAACCAGGATCTAGTTGGTGCCATGCCATCTTCACGTATGAAGAGAGCCGCTCGAGCACCATGCAGCTTGTCTCTGCGGTGGACATACTGCTTCAGAAGGGTGATAGGATCAGCCACAGTCTGAGAGGTAAACAGTATGTCAGTGCCCTGATAGAAGGGATCGCTCTTATGATAAGGCAAGCGATAGCCTGCATACCCAGTCTCAAATGTGAGGCTGGCACGCTTGATGATCTTCTTCCAATCACGTAGCTTCTTCTGATTAGGCTGCACCAGCTCTCCCATCCGGTGAACAGCATAGAAGCCGCATGACATGATTGTAGCAAAGAGAAAGTCATCATACTTGTGGGTCTGGTTTGCGACGTCCACAAAGAGCTGAAGGTGATGAAGTCGAAGAGGGGGCTTCCTAGCTATAGGATCTGCCCGGACCTTCTTTGACCCACGGATAGCGGCTTGAACAAGCGCTGAAGCACGAGCGTCACCAAAGTGAGGATAAAGGTCATTGAGGAAGTGCTTCGCCCCGGTTAAGTATTTAGGAGCAGAGCCAATGAATTGGGACGTGTATGCAATGTAACGTGCTAGAGTCTCCGGAGTAGGATCCAGAGACAGATTGTGTGCTTTACAGAAGCGGGCGTAATCTCTAGCCCCAGTAGAGTAGTTGATACGCGTAGAGGTCTCAATAGCATGGGCCTGCAGATACAAGACGAGTTCATCTAGTTTTTGCAAGTCCATAGGTGGGCGAGGGTGACGAGGCTGTCCGCCCTCGCCCAATGCCTCTAAAAGCACTCTCTCCATCGCGCCGGTAGGAGCTCACGAGGTGGCTCCATAGTGCGGACGCGGTAGGAGGGGAACTGTTTCTGAAAGTCAGAGAACAGTAGGCGGGACAACATGTCTGCCATCACGTTGTCAACCCCGCGGATGTGCCGCACACGAACATCAATGCCGGTGCGCAGGACAATATCAGCAATGGCAAGCAGAACAGCATTGTGACTTGACTGTGAAGCAGCCAAAGTGTTAAACACTGAGACGGAGTCCAGACTGTCAGAATGGATTAACAGCCTGCGAGGCGGAGAGGGATGAGAGGCAGCATCATGAACAGCGCAAAGAATAGCTACAAGCTCCCTAAAGAAGGTGTCAACTCCGGTGATGGTTCGGAGTTGATAGCTAAAGCCATTCCCAGCATAGACGAAAGCGAGGCCCAGATTACTCGCATCTGTCCAATAGACCATATCAGCCTCAGAGTCATCCCACGCCTGCGCATTCACAAAGCGCACTCCGATGCAGTGTTGTAATGCATTGACAAACCAAGTGAGATCTGCTCTAACCTCAACGTTCAATGGAATGCCTTTGTACTGCAGTGTTTTACCGCTCATCTTGCGGTAGAGCTCTGTAAGTGCTGGCCGTGCCCAAGGCAGCACATTAAGAGCCCAGTTGAGATACCCACCCAAGGACTGCCACTCCTTGAGTACAGGCTTTTGCTGGGACAAGAACGACTGAATGGTGGTGATCATGTCCGCAATGGAGTCTGGTGAGAGAGAGATAGACCCGTGAACAGTGTCTAACCAGAAACCAATGATTTTTAGCTGAGGACCGTGTTCCTGCTTCTTATCTTCGTATGGGATGCCCAAAGAGTCCCACAGAAGGAGAAGCTGGACTTGACGTCGGGGACGTCGCTGTCCATGAAAGAGCACCAGATTGTGATTGGTGTCCCAGCCATAGTAGTCATCCATGTAGTCGTGCAGATCTGGTATATCTAGCTCCCAAGCAACCCAGTTAACCAGGCCAGAGAACGAACACCAGCAGTATGGTGATGCACGACTGCCAAAGATGAGACGGCGCACAATGTGATAGCGGCCGTCGACAATGACAACTTGTTGTAGCTGCCAAATGGGATGAACGGGGAGATTGAGGAACGCTTTAGAGATGTCGCTCTTGAAAAGCAGGATCTCCTCGTGAGGATGAGCTTGTAGGACGTCATGCAGTACCTGCCCAAAGGAGTGCATATCGTCGTACTTGACTTTGGCATCGCTCTGGCAATGCCGTCATTGAGACCATTGCCTGTATGGTCCATGACGACGCGTGGTTTACCCTTCTGCCAGACCACAAACATGGGTGACAGGCGCATTCCAGGCAAGAGCTTAAAGCCTTCTGGAAGCGCAGGGGACCAGCGGCCAGCAGCAACTTCTTGATCTCGCTGTTTGCGCAGCTCAACAAGATCGCACTCCTCAGTAGAGTAGTTGTCTCTAATCTTGTCTCTGAGGTGCGCTTCCCACTGACCATCGTGTAAAGGCCAGAACCCTTCACGGAGTGAGCGGATGATAGAGCTCACAAAGGGCTGATTGGGATGTTTGGCAAGAAGCCGCTCAAAGCGGTCAATGTCGATAGGTGTGCTGACCTTGATGTAGTCAGCTACTGCAGCAAGAGACTGCTGGATGGAGGAGTCGTTGAGAATTTGCTGAGGAGGTAAAGGAAGCGGAGGAGCAGTGTAAGTGGAAGAGATGCTCGAAGGCGTTTTAGATTCTGATAGTACATTGGTAGTAAATACATAACCACGCTTAAAGCGTGGTGGTGGTGGTACAGCGTCTGATTCACGCTTCAACGACTTAGGCTTCATCAGCGCCGCCTGAACTCGCTCCTGAACGAGCGACTGCTCGTTTGGCTTCGAGGAGGATGAGGCAGGCTGGTTGGCTCTTGGCTGTGTGCTTTCCTCCGCACTCACTGCAAGAACCATGAAGACGGCCTGCGGAGCACGGAGATGAGCATTTACCCAGATTCCAATTCTGGCAAACAACGCGACGACGTGTCGCAGACTGTGAGCTGCCAGAGTCAGAGGACCGCTTGCGAGGATTTGCTCCCTCAGAGGTGCGCAACATCTCAGAGAGAAGAGGAAGCTGGAGCGCAGTGCGATCATCGAGATGGAAAGGAGAGTTAGCATAGCGAATGCGAGTCTCCTTATCACAGCGAATAGGGAACGCTGGATTCGAGGGTGTAGCGCGAAACAGCTCAATGATGAGCGCGCGGTAACCCCGGAGTTCGTCCTTGCGGTGAGGGTAGATGAGCCCAACACCGGTGGCATACGCATCAAAGACGCGTGTCCACTCGGACTCTTGGGTGAGGGTGCGGCGAGCAGTGGACTGGTCCTTGCGCATGATGACGTAGCCACCGGCAAAGTCCTTGGTGTCCTCCTGCTGATTTGTGCCAGAGTGAATGGAGGCAAAGAGCTTCTCAAAATCCACATACTGCTCCAGCACAATGGAGCGCCAGAAGGAGCGCGCAAATGGATCATGGAGTGACTGCATCTGACACGCATTGATGATAGCGTCGATGTCCTTCTCAGTAGTGAGGAGACGTCGAATGCGCTGAGTCTCCTCGATATGAGGAGTGAGGTTGGAGGGAGCTGCAAGCTGCGCAAGATGCGGAGCTGCAGCGAGGACTGAAGCAGAGATGCCGGACGGAGTAGACTCTGCTCCAAGGAGCCTAGAGAGCAACGAAGCTGATAACGGACCAGCCACGGGTCCGGCGGCTGAAGCGGGCTGCGCGGCAGGCGCTGTAGCAGCAGCAGCATCGAGCTGCGCTGCGAACGCGGCCCAAGCGGCCTCTTCAACGGCACGTCTTCGCGCCTCTTCATCCAGCTCTCGTTGGAATGTAGCATCGCGCTCAGGAGTCCTATCGTGCTCGGGAGCCTTGTCCGGCTTCTTGCGCTGTTCAATGATTTGGGCGACTTGTTCGATATAGTCGTCCATTTCGCCAGCAGACGCGCCGGTTTTGCGGGCAAGCTGCAAGAACTCGCCTTGGGATTTGATAGACCCATCCGCAAACCGCTTGACAAGGTCCTGAAGCTGCTCAGCGCGCAAGCGAATCGCTTCGCGCTCGTCTGGATCCTGATCATAGGGCGAATGGGGGCGAGGAGGTGAATGATTGCGAGAGATACCATCGAGCTCGTCAACATCAGACATGATCCGCTTCCTGGTTCAGGAACGTTGTCAGCAGAATGTGCACCTAAGGCTGTCTGCGCAGGCTTCTCGCCCTCTTGCTGCCTTTTGGCCAGTCTAACACTCAGAACGCGAATGCCCTCGCAAAGAGAACACCCAGGTTGTAAGCGAATAGAGGGCGCCTGAGCTGGGTACCGACCGATCCTTAACCAAGCCTATCGAACACTCAGAGAGCGAACGTGTTACGGCGCACTCAGAGAGCGAACTCGTCTATCAATCAGCGCCCTGATTTACACTCCTTGGTAGGAGTCAGGCACACGCTGTACAACCGGGTGTTGAACGCGGTCGCAAGCACAGGTTGAGCTGTACCACTGATCGACGATGACAAGGAAGTACAAGGAGGATACCGAGTCCAGGGAGGTATAGCACGCTGAGCGGAGTATTGAGCTCGATAAGCGGTGGTGAGCCGCTTGGAGAGGGATGTGTGGTGTAGCCACAGGGAAAGGACGCAAAAATGCGGAGCTAACTGTGACCAGATAACACAGGTTAGCTGGAGGGGAGTGAGAGGGTGCAGAGAGCGCACCTGTGACCAGATAGCCCACAGAATGTCCTTGAGAAGGAGTCCTTTGGAAAGGAATGGGTATCTGGGCACAAAATGGGCATCAGCTCTGAAGAGCTGGATGTGAGACATTGGCACATACTGGAAGCAGGGAGAGCAGCGGGAGCGCTAGCGCTCTGGGGCCGGAGCGGACACTTCCAATAGGGTTCTAGGGTGCCAGTACATCAGTCCTGAGCAGGAGGACCGAGTAGAGCGAGTGGTGCTTGCCTGGGAGAGCAAAAGTGCGAATTCCCTCAAAATGGGCACTTTGGACCTGTCTGGACTGGTTTTGGGCTGGGTAGGCGGCTTCAGACAGTGCTCTAGAGGTGTATGGCATCAGTCCTGAGCAAGAGGACTGGAGGAATCACAAACTGCTTGTCTCTGTGAGATGATGATGGTAAGAGACAAAGAGGCAGAGTGTGTGAGCTCTTGCTTAAACCTCCCAGGGCGCCCTGTGAGTGGCCTCTGTTGTTACTACAACACCAGACACAGGCTGGGTAAGTCCAGGAAGAGCCCAGAGAGTGGGCTGGCTGCAGTAGGAGCAGCAGAGAGCGAACATGATACAGCTTTAGAGTGAAATGAGTGTTTGACTTGATTTAAGCTGTCTCATTGAACTCCCTTGAGTAGGAAGTTGGGTAAAGGGGTAAGGTGGGGTGTGGAGTGTGCAGAGGCCTCTGAAAACGCTCCCTACCCTCGGAATCCGCGTTTACATCGACCACAGTCTGAGAGGTAACAGTATGTCAGTGCCTGATAGAGGGATGCTCTTATGGTAAGGCAGCGATAGCCTGCATACCAGTCTCAATGTGAGGCTGGCACGCTTGATGATCTTCTTCCATCAGTAGCTTCTTCTGATTAGGCTGCACCAGCTCTCCCATCCGGTGAACAGCATAGAAGCGCATGCATGATTGTAGCAAAGAGAAAGTCATCATACTTGTGGGTCTGGTTGCGACGTCACAAAGAGCTGAAGGTGATGAAGTCGAAGAGGGGGCTTCCTAGCTATAGGATCTGCCCGGACCTTCTTTGACCCACGGATAGCGGCTTGAACAAGCGCTGAAGCACGAGCGTCACCAAAGTGAGGATAAAGGTCATTGAGGAAGTGCTTGCCCCGGTTAAGTATTTAGGAGCAGAGCCAATGAATTGGGACGTGTATGCAATGTAACGTGCTAGAGTCTCCGGAGTAGGATCCAGAGACAGATTGTGTGCTTTACAGAAGCGGGCGTAATCTCTAGCCCCAGTAGAGTAGTTGATACGCGTAGAGGTCTCAATAGCATGGGCCTGCAGATACAAGACGAGTTCATCTAGTTTTTGCAAGTCCATAGGTGGGCGAGGGTGACGAGGCTGTCCGCCCTCGCCCAATGCCTCTAAAAGCACTCTCTCCATCGCGCCGGTAGGAGCTCACGAGGTGGCTCCATAGTGCGGACGCGGTAGGAGGGGAACTGTTTCTGAAAGTCAGAGAACAGTAGGCGGGACAACATGTCTGCCATCACGTTGTCAACCCCGCGGATGTGCCGCACACGAACATCAATGCCGGTGCGCAGGACAATATCAGCAATGGCAAGCAGAACAGCATTGTGACTTGACTGTGAAGCAGCCAAAGTGTTAAACACTGAGACGGAGTCCAGACTGTCAGAATGGATTAACAGCCTGCGAGGCGGAGAGGGATGAGAGGCAGCATCATGAACAGCGCAAAGAATAGCTACAAGCTCCCTAAAGAAGGTGTCAACTCCGGTGATGGTTCGGAGTTGATAGCTAAAGCCATTCCCAGCATAGACAAAGCGAGGCCCAGATTACTCGCATCTGTCCAATAGACCATATCAGCCTCAGAGTCATCCCACGCCTGCGCATTCACAAAGCGCACTCCGATGCAGTGTTGTAATGCATTGACAAACCAAGTGAGATCTGCTCTAACCTCAACGTTCAATGGAATGCCTTTGTACTGCAGTGTTTTACCGCTCATCTTGCGGTAGAGCTCTGTAAGTGCTGGCCGTGCCCAAGGCAGCACATTAAGAGCCCAGTTGAGATACCCACCCAAGGACTGCCACTCCTTGAGTACAGGCTTTTGCTGGGACAAGAACGACTGAATGGTGGTGATCATGTCCGCAATGGAGTCTGGTGAGAGAGAGATAGACCCGTGAACAGTGTCTAACCAGAAACCAATGATTTTTAGCTGAGGACCGTGTTCCTGCTTCTTATCTTCATATGGGATGCCCAAAGAGTCCCACAGAAGGAGAAGCTGGACTTGACGTCGGGGACGTCGCTGTCCATGAAAGAGCACCAGATTGTGATTGGTGTCCCAGCCATAGTAGTCATCCATGTAGTCGTGCAGGTCTGGTATATCTAGCTCCCAAGCAACCCAGTTAACCAGGCCAGAGAACGAACACCAGCAGTATGGTGATGCACGACTGCCAAAGATGAGACGGCGCACAATGTGATAGCGGCCGTCGACAATGACAACTTGTTGTAGCTGCCAAATGGGATGAACGGGGAGATTGAGGAACGCTTTAGAGATGTCGCTCTTGAAAAGCAGGATCTCCTCGTGAGGATGAGCTTGTAGGACTCATGCAGTACCTGCCCAAAGGAGTGCATATCGTCGTACTTGACTTTGGCATCGCTCTGGCAATGCCATCATTGAGACCATTGCCTGTATGGTCCATGACGACGCGTGGTTTACCCTTCTGCCAGACCACAAACATGGGTGACAGGCGCATTCCAGGCAAGAGCTTAAAGCCTTCTGGAAGCGCAGGGGACCAGCGGCCAGCAGCAACTTCTTGATCTCGCTGTTTGCGCAGCTCAACAAGATCGCACTCCTCAGTAGAGTAGTTGTCTCTAATCTTGTCTCTGAGGTGCGCTTCCCACTGACCATCGTGTAAAGGCCAGAACCCTTCACGGAGTGAGCGGATGATAGAGCTCACAAAGGGCTGATTGGGATGTTTGGCAAGAAGCCGCTCAAAGCGGTCAATGTCGATAGGTGTGCTGACCTTGATGTAGTCAGCTACTGCAGCAAGAGACTGCTGGATGGAGGAGTCGTTGAGAATTTGCTGAGGAGGTAAAGGAAGCGGAGGAGCAGTGTAAGTGGAAGAGATGCTCGAAGGCGTTTTAGATTCTGATAGTACATTGGTAGTAAATACATAACCACGCTTAAAGCGTGGTGGTGGTGGTACAGCGTCTGATTCACGCTTCAACGACTTAGGCTTCATCAGCGCCGCCTGAACTCGCTCCTGAACGAGCGACTGCTCGTTTGGCTTCGAGGAGGATGAGGCAGGCTGGTTGGCTCTTGGCTGTGTGCTTTCCTCCGCACTCACTGCAAGAACCGTGAAGACGGCCTGCGGAGCACGGAGATGAGCATTTACCCAGATTCCAATTCTGGCAAACAACACGACGACGTGTCGCAGACTGTGAGCTGCCAGAGTCAGAGGACCGCTTGCGAGGATTTGCTCCCTCAGAGGTGCGCAACATCTCAGAGAGAAGAGGAAGCTGGAGCGCAGTGCGATCATCGAGATGGAAAGGAGAGTTAGCATAGCGAGTGCGAGTCTCCTTATCACAGCGAATAGGGAACACTGGATTCGAGGGTGTAGCGCGAAACAGCTCAATGATGAGCGCGCGGTAACCCCGGAGTTCGTCCTTGCGGTGAGGGTAGATGAGCCCAACACCGGTGGCATACGCATCAAAGACGCGTGTCCACTCGGACTCTTGGGTGAGGGTGCGGCGAGCAGTGGACTGGTCCTTGCGCATGATGACGTAGCCACCGGCAAAGTCCTTGGTGTCCTCCTGCTGATTTGTGCCAGAGTGAATGGAGGCAAAGAGCTTCTCAAAATCCACATACTGCTCCAGCACAATGGAGCGCCAGAAGGAGCGCGCAAATGGATCATGGAGTGACTGCATCTGACACGCATTGATATAGCGTCGATGTCCTTCTCAGTAGTGAGGAGACGTCGAATGCGCTGAGTCTCCTCGATATGAGGAGTGAGGTTGGAGGGAGCTGCAAGCTGCGCAAGATGCGGAGCTGCAGCGAGGACTGAAGCAGAGATGCCGGACGGAGTAGACTCTGCTCCAAGGAGCCTAGAGAGCAACGAAGCTGATAACGGACCAGCCACGGGTCCGGCGGCTGAAGCGGGCTGCGCGGCAGGCGCTGTAGCAGCAGCAGCATCGAGCTGCGCTGCGAACGCGGCCCAAGCGGCCTCTTCAACGGCACGCCTTCGCGCCTCTTCATCCAGCTCTCGTTGGAATGTAGCATCGCGCTCAGGAGTCCTATCGTGCTCGGGAGCCTTGTCCGGCTTCTTGCGCTGTTCAATGATTTGGGCGACTTGTTCGATATAGTCGTCCATTTCGCCAGCAGACGCGCCGGTTTTGCGGGCAAGCTGCAAGAACTCGCCTTGGGATTTGATAGACCCATCCGCAAACCGCTTGACAAGGTCCTGAAGCTGCTCAGCGCGCAAGCGAATCGCTTCGCGCTCGTCTGGATCCTGATCATAGGGCGAATGGGGGCGAGGAGGTGAATGATTGCGAGAGATACCATCGAGCTCGTCAACATCAGACATGATCCGCTTCCTGGTTCAGGAACGTTGTCAGCAGAATGTGCACCTAAGGCTGTCTGCGCAGGCTTCTCGCCCTCTTGCTGCCTTTTGGCCAGTCTAACACTCAGAACGCGAATGCCCTCGCAAAGAGAACACCCAGGTTGTAAGCGAATAGAGGGCGCCTGAGCTGGGTACCGACCGATCCTTAACCAAGCCTATCGAACACTCAGAGAGCGAACGTGTTACGGCGCACTCAGAGAGCGAACTCGTCTATCAATCAGCGCCCTGATTTACACTCCTTGGTAGGAGTCAGGCACACGCTGTACAACCGGGTGTTGAACGCGGTCGCAAGCACAGGTTGAGCTGTACCACTGATCGACGATGACAAGGAAGTACAAGGAGGATACCGAGTCCAGGGAGGTATAGCACGCTGAGCGGAGTATTGAGCTCGATAAGCGGTGGTGAGCCGCTTGGAGAGGGATGTGTGGTGTAGCCACAGGGAAAGGACGCAAAAATGCGGAGCTAACTGTGACCAGATAACACAGGTTAGCTGGAGGGGAGTGAGAGGGTGCAGAGAGCGCACCTGTGACCAGATAGCCCACAGAATGTCCTTGAGAAGGAGTCCTTTGGAAAGGAATGGGTATCTGGGCACAAAATGGGCATCAGCTCTGAAGAGCTGGATGTGAGACATTGGCACATACTGGAAGCAGGGAGAGCAGCGGGAGCGCTAGCGCTCTGGGGCCGGAGCGGACACTTCCAATAGGGTTCTAGGGTGCCAGTACATCAGTCCTGAGCAGGAGGACCGAGTAGAGCGAGTGGTGCTTGCCTGGGAGAGCAAAAGTGCGAATTCCCTCAAAATGGGCACTTTGGACCTGTCTGGACTGGTTTTGGGCTGGGTAGGCGGCTTCAGACAGTGCTCTAGAGGTGTATGGCATCAGTCCTGAGCAAGAGGACTGGAGGAATCACAAACTGCTTGTCTCTGTGAGATGATGATGGTAAGAGACAAAGAGGCAGAGTGTGTGAGCTCTTGCTTAAACCTCCCAGGGCGCCCTGTGAGTGGCCTCTGTTGTTACTACAACACCAGACACAGGCTGGGTAAGTCCAGGAAGAGCCCAGAGAGTGGGCTGGCTGCAGTAGGAGCAGCAGAGAGCGAACATGATCCAGCTTTGGAGTGAAATGAGTGTTTGACTTGATTTAAGCTGTCTCATTGAACTCCTTGAGTAGGAAGTTGGGTAAAGGGTAAGGTGGGGTGTGGAGTGTGCAGAGGCCTCTGAAAACGCTCCCTACCCTCGGAATCCGCGTTTACATCGAATGGTCACGTATATAGATCTTCCACGCAGAGGATGACCAACGGCCTAGGGCTTGGAGTATGGTCTCAGAGAGTCCAAGGGATGCATAGTGTGTTATACCCCCAGAACGAACCGAGTGACCACCAAAGTCTTTGCTCACCAGCGCAAAGAACTTGGACTCAAACCAGGATCTAGTTGGTATAATGCCATCTTCACGTATGAAGAGAGCCGCTCGAGCACCATGCAGCTTGTCTCTGCGGTGGACATACTGCTTCAGAAGGGTGATAGGATCAGCCACAGTCTGAGAGGTAAACAGTATGTCAGTGCCCTGATAGAAGGGATCGCTCTTATGGTAAGGCAAGCGATAGCCTGCATACCCAGTCTCAAATGTGAGGCTGGCACGCTTGATGATCTTCTTCCAATCACGTAGCTTCTTCTGATTAGGCTGCACCAGCTCTCCATCCGGTGAACAGCATAGAAGCCGCATGCATGATTGTAGCAAAGAGAAAGTCATCATACTTGTGGGTCTGGTTTGCGACGTCCACAAAGAGCTGAAGGTGATGAAGTCGAAGAGGGGGCTTCCTAGCTATAGGATCTGCCCGGACCTTCTTTGACCCACGGATAGCGGCTTGAACAAGCGCTGAAGCACGAGCGTCACCAAAGTGAGGATAAAGGTCATTGAGGAAGTGCTTCGCCCCGGTTAAGTATTTAGGAGCAGAGCCAATGAATTGGGACGTGTATGCAATGTAACGTGCTAGAGTCTCCGGAGTAGGATCCAGAGACAGATTGTGTGCTTTACAGAAGCGGGCGTAATCTCTAGCCCCAGTAGAGTAGTTGATACGCGTAGAGGTCTCAATAGCATGGGCCTGCAGATACAAGACGAGTTCATCTAGTTTTGCAAGTCCATAGGTGGGCGAGGGTGACGAGGCTGTCCGCCCTCGCCCAATGCCTCTAAAAGCACTCTCTCCATCGCGCCGGTAGGAGCTCACGAGGTGGCTCCATAGTGCGGACGCGGTAGGAGGGGAACTGTTTCTGAAAGTCAGAGAACAGTAAGCGGGACAACATGTCTGCCATCACGTTGTCAACCCCGCGGATGTGCCGCACACGAACATCAATGCCGGTGCGCAGGACAATATCAGCAATGGCAAGCAGAACAGCATTGTGACTTGACTGTGAAGCAGCCAAAGTGTTAAACACTGAGACGGAGTCCAGACTGTCAGAATGGATTAACAGCCTGCGAGGCGGAGAGGGATGAGAGGCAGCATCATGAACAGCGCAAAGAATAGCTACAAGCTCCCTAAAGAAGGTGTCAACTCCGGTGATGGTTCGGAGTTGATAGCTAAAGCCATTCCCAGCATAGACGAAAGCGAGGCCCAGATTACTCGCATCTGTCCAATAGACCATATCAGCCTCAGAGTCATCCCACGCCTGCGCATTCACAAAGCGCACTCCGATGCAGTGTTGTAATGCATTGACAAACCAAGTGAGATCTGCTCTAACCTCAACGTTCAATGGAATGCCTTTGTACTGCAGTGTTTTACCGCTCATCTTGCGGTAGAGCTCTGTAAGTGCTGGCCGTGCCCAAGGCAGCACATTAAGAGCCCAGTTGAGATACCCACCCAAGGACTGCCACTCCTTGAGTACAGGCTTTTGCTGGGACAAGAACGACTGAATGGTGGTGATCATGTCCGCAATGGAGTCTGGTGAGAGAGAGATAGACCCGTGAACAGTGTCTAACCAGAAACCAATGATTTTTAGCTGAGGACCGTGTTCCTGCTTCTTATCTTCGTATGGGATGCCCAAAGAGTCCCACAGAAGGAGAAGCTGGACTTGACGTCGGGGACGTCGCTGTCCATGAAAGAGCACCAGATTGTGATTGGTGTCCCAGCCATAGTAGTCATCCATGTAGTCGTGCAGTCTGGTATATCTAGCTCCCAAGCAACCCAGTTAACCAGGCCAGAGAACGAACACCAGCAGTATGGTGATGCACGACTGCCAAAGATGAGACGGCGCACAATGTGATAGCGGCCGTCGACAATGACAACTTGTTGTAGCTGCCAAATGGGATGAACGGGGAGATTGAGGAACGCTTTAGAGATGTCGCTCTTGAAAAGCAGGATCTCCTCGTGAGGATGAGCTTGTAGGACGTCATGCAGTACCTGCCCAAAGGAGTGCATATCGTCGTACTTGACTTTGGCATCAGCTCTGGCAATGCCATCATTGAGACCATTGCCTGTATGGTCCATGACGACGCGTGGTTTACCCTTCTGCCAGACCACAAACATGGGTGACAGGCGCATTCCAGGCAAGAGCTTAAAGCCTTCTGGAAGCGCAGGGGACCAGCGGCCAGCAGCAACTTCTTGATCTCGCTGTTTGCGCAGCTCAACAAGATCGCACTCCTCAGTAGAGTAGTTGTCTCTAATCTTGTCTCTGAGGTGCGCTTCCCACTGACCATGTGTAAAGGCCAGAACCCTTCACGGAGTGAGCGGATGATAGAGCTCACAAAGGGCTGATTGGGATGTTTGGCAAGAAGCCGCTCAAAGCGGTCAATGTCGATAGGTGTGCTGACCTTGATGTAGTCAGCTACTGCAGCAAGAGACTGCTGGATGGAGGAGTCGTTGAGAATTTGCTGAGGAGGTAAAGGAAGCGGAGGAGCAGTGTAAGTGGAAGAGATGCTCGAAGGCGTTTTAGATTCTGATAGTACATTGGTAGTAAATACATAACCACGCTTAAAGCGTGGTGGTGGTGGTACAGCGTCTGATTCACGCTTCAACGACTTAGGCTTCATCAGCGCCGCCTGAACTCGCTCCTGAACGAGCGACTGCTCGTTTGGCTTCGAGGAGGATGAGGCAGGCTGGTTGGCTCTTGGCTGTGTGCTTTCCTCCGCACTCACTGCAAGAACCGTGAAGACGGCCTGCGGAGCACGGAGATGAGCATTTACCCAGATTCCAATTCTGGCAAACAAGCGACGACGCGTCGCAGACTGTGAGCTGCCAGAGTCAGAGGACCGCTTGCGAGGATTTGCTCCCTCAGAGGTGCGCAACATCTCAGAGAGAAGAGGAAGCTGGAGCGCAGTGCGATCATCGAGATGGAAAGGAGAGTTAGCATAGCGAATGCGAGTCTCCTTATCACAGCGAATAGGGAACACTGGATTCGAGGGTGTAGCGCGAAACAGCTCAATGATGAGCGCGCGGTAACCCCGGAGTTCGTCCTTGCGGTGAGGGTAGATGAGCCCAACACCGGTGGCATACGCATCAAAGACGCGTGTCCACTCGGACTCTTGGGTGAGGGTGCGGCGAGCAGTGGACTGGTCCTTGCGCATGATGACGTAGCCACCGGCAAAGTCCTTGGTGTCCTCCTGCTGATTTGTGCCAGAGTGAATGGAGGCAAAGAGCTTCTCAAAATCCACATACTGCTCCAGCACAATGGAGCGCCAGAAGGAGCGCGCAAATGGATCATGGAGTGACTGCATCTGACACGCATTGATGATAGCGTCGATGTCCTTCTCAGTAGTGAGGAGACGTCGAATGCGCTGAGTCTCCTCGATATGAGGAGTGAGGTTGGAGGGAGCTGCAAGCTGCGCAAGATGCGGAGCTGCAGCGAGGACTGAAGCAGAGATGCCGGACGGAGTAGACTCTGCTCCAAGGAGCCTAGAGAGCAACGAAGCTGATAACGGACCAGCCACGGGTCCGGCGGCTGAAGCGGGCTGCGCGGCAGGCGCTGTAGCAGCAGCAGCATCGAGCTGCGCTGCGAACGCGGCCCAAGCGGCCTCTTCAACGGCACGTCTTCGCGCCTCTTCATCCAGCTCTCGTTGGAATGTAGCATCGCGCTCAGGAGTCCTATCGTGCTCGGGAGCCTTGTCCGGCTTCTTGCGCTGTTCAATGATTTGGGCGACTTGTTCGATATAGTCGTCCATTTCGCCAGCAGACGCGCCGGTTTTGCGGGCAAGCTGCAAGAACTCGCCTTGGGATTTGATAGACCCATCCGCAAACCGCTTGACAAGGTCCTGAAGCTGCTCAGCGCGCAAGCGAATCGCTTCGCGCTCGTCTGGATCCTGATCATAGGGCGAATGGGGGCGAGGAGGTGAATGATTGCGAGAGATACCATCGAGCTCGTCAACATCAGACATGATCCGCTTCCTGGTTCAGGAACGTTGTCAGCAGAATGTGCACCTAAGGCTGTCTGCGCAGGCTTCTCGCCCTCTTGCTGCCTTTTGGCCAGTCTAACACTCAGAACGCGAATGCCCTCGCAAAGAGAACACCCAGGTTGTAAGCGAATAGAGGGCGCCTGAGCTGGGTACCGACCGATCCTTAACCAAGCCTATCGAACACTCAGAGAGCGGACGTGTTACGGCACACTCAGAGAGCGAACTCGTCTAACAATCAGCGCCCTGATTTACACTCCTTGGTAGGAGTCAGGCACACGCTGTACAACCGGGTGTTGAACACGGTCGCAAGCACAGGTTGAGCTGTACCACTGATCGACGATGACAAGGAAGTACAAGGAGGATACCGAGTCCAGGGAGGTATAGCACGCTGAGCGGAGTATTGAGCTCGATAAGCGGTGGTGAGCCGCTTGGAGAGGGATGTGTGGTGTAGCCACAGGGAAAGGACGCAAAAATGCGGAGCTAACTGTGACCAGATAACACAGGTTAGCTGGAGGGAGTGAGAGGGTGCAGAGAGCGCACCTGTGACCAGATAGCCCACAGAATGTCCTTGAGAAGGAGTCCTTTGGAAAGGAATGGGTATCTGGGCACAAAATGGGCATCAGCTCTGAAGAGCTGGATGTGAGACATTGGCACATACTGGAAGCAGGGAGAGCAGCGGGAGCGCTAGCGCTCTGGGGCCGGAGCGGACACTTCCAATAGGGTTCTAGGGTGCCAGTACATCAGTCCTGAGCAGGAGGACCGAGTAGAGCGAGTGGTGCTTGCCTGGGAGAGCAAAAGTGCGAATTCCCTCAAAATGGGCACTTTGGACCTGTCTGGACTGGTTTTGGGCTGGGTAGGCGGCTTCAGACAGTGCTCTAGAGGTGTATGGCATCAGTCCTGAGCAAGAGGACTGGAGGAATCACAAACTGCTTGTCTCTGTGAGATGATGATGGTAAGAGACAAAGAGGCAGAGTGTGTGGACTCTTGCTTAAACCTCCCAGGGCGCCCTGTGAGTGGCCTCTGTTGTTACTACAACACCAGACACAGGCTGGGTAAGTCCAGGAAGAGCCCAGAGGGTGGGCTGGCTGCAGTAGGAGCAGCAGAGAGCGAACATGATCCAGCTTTGGAGTGAAATGAGTGTTTGACTTGATTTAAGCTGTCTCATTGAACTCTCTTGAGTAGGAAGTTGGGTAAAGGGGTAAGGTGGGGTGTGGAGTGTGCAGAGGCCTCTGAAAACGCTCCCTACCCTCGGAATCCGCGTTTACATCGATTCACGTATGAAGAGAGCCGCTCGAGCACCATGCAGTTTGTCTCTGCGGTGGACATACTGCTTCAGAAGGGTGATAGGATCAGCCACAGTCTGAGAGGTAAACAGTATGTCAGTGCCCTGATAGAAGGGATCGCTCTTATGGTAAGGCAAGCGATAGCCTGCATACCCAGTCTCAAATGTGAGGCTGGCACGCTTGATGATCTTCTTCCAATCACGTAGCTTCTTCTGATTAGGCTGCACCAGCTCTCCCATCCGGTGAACAGCATAGAAGCCACATGACATGATTGTAGCAATGAGAAAGTCATCATACTTGTGGGTGTGGTTTGCGACGTCCACAAAGAGCTGAAGGTGATGAAGTCGAAGAGGGGGCTTCCTAGCTATAGGATCTGCCCGGACCTTCTTTGACCCACGGATAGCGGCTTGAACAAGCGCTGAAGCACGAGCGTCACCAAAGTGAGGATAAAGGTCATTGAGGAAGTGCTTTGCCCCGGTTAAGTATTTAGGAGCAGAGCCAATGAATTGGGACGTGTATGCAATGTAACGTGCTAGAGTCTCCGGAGTAGGATCCAGAGACAGATTGTGTGCTTTACAGAAGCGGGCGTAATCTCTAGCCCCAGTAGAGTAGTTGATACGCGTAGAGGTCTCAATAGCATGGGCCTGCAGATACAAGACGAGTTCATCTAGTTTTTGCAAGTCCATAGGTGGGCGAGGGTGATGAGGCTGTCCGCCCTCGCCCAATGCCTCTTAAAGCACTCTCTCCATTGCGCCGGTAGGAGCTTACAAGGTGGCTCCATAGTGCGGACCCGGTAGGAGGGGAACTGTTTCTGAAAGTCAGAGAACAGTAAGCGGGACAACATGTCTGCCATCACATTGTCAACCCCGCGGATGTGCCGCACACGGACATCAATGCCGGTGCGCAGGACAATATCAGCAATGGCAAGCAGAACAGCATTGTGACTTGACTGTGAAGCAGCCAAAGTGTTGAACACTGAGATGGAGTCCAGACTGTCAGAATGGATTAACAGCCTGCGAGGCGGAGAGGGATGAGAGGCAGCGTTGTGAACAGCGTTGGTGACGCTCGTGCTTCAGCGCTTGTTCAAGCCGCTATCCGTGGTCAAAGAAGGTCCGGGCAGATCCTATAGCTAGGAAGCCCCTCTTCGACTTCATCACCTTCAGCTCTTTGTGGACGTCGCAAACCAGACCCACAAGTATGATGACTTTCTCTTTGCTACAATCATGGCATGCGGCTTCTATGCTGTTCACCGGATGGGAGAGCTGGTGCAGCCTAATCAGAAGAAGCTACGTGATTGGAAGAAGATCATCAAGCGTGCCAGCCTCACATTTGAGACTGGGTATGCAGGCTATCGCTTGCCTTACCATAAGAGCGATCCCTTCTATCAGGGCACTGACATACTGTTTACCTCTCAGACTGTGGTCGATGTAAACGCGGATTCCGAGGGTAGGGAGCGTTTTCAGAGGCCTCTGCACACTCCACACCCCACCTTACCCCTTTACCCAACTTCCTACTCAAGGGAGTTCAATGAGACAGCTTAAATCAAGTCAAACACTCATTTCACTCTAAAGCTGTATCATGTTCGCTCTCTGCTGCTCCTACTGCAGCCAGCCCACTCTCTGGGCTCTTCCTGGACTTACCCAGCCTGTGTCTGGTGTTGTAGTAACAACAGAGGCCACTCACAGGGCGCCCTGGGAGGTTTAAGCAAGAGCTCACACACTCTGCCTCTTTGTCTCTTACCATCATCATCTCACAGAGACAAGCAGTTTGTGATTCCTCCAGTCCTCTTGCTCAGGACTGATGCCATACACCTCTAGAGCACTGTCTGAAGCCGCCTACCCAGCCCAAAACCAGTCCAGACAGGTCCAAAGTGCCCATTTTGAGGGAATTCGCACTTTTGCTCTCCCAGGCAAGCACCACTCGCTCTACTCGGTCCTCCTGCTCAGGACTGATGTACTGGCACCCTAGAACCCTATTGGAAGTGTCCGCTCCGGCCCCAGAGCGCTAGCGCTCCCGCTGCTCTCCCTGCTTCCAGTATGTGCCAATGTCTCACATCCAGCTCTTCAGAGCTGATGCCCATTTTGTGCCCAGATACCCATTCCTTTCCAAAGGACTCCTTCTCAAGGACATTCTGTGGGCTATCTGGTCACAGGTGCGCTCTCTGCACCCTCTCACTCCCCTCCAGCTAACCTGTGTTATCTGGTCACAGTTAGCTCCGCATTTTTGCGTCCTTTCCCTGTGGCTACACCACACATCCCTCTCCAAGCGGCTCACCACCGCTTATCGAGCTCAATACTCCGCTCAGCGTGCTATACCTCCCTGGACTCGGTATCCTCCTTGTACTTCCTTGTCATCGTCGATCAGTGGTACAGCTCAACCTGTGCTTGCGACCGTGTTCAACACCCGGTTGTACAGCGTGTGCCTGACTCCTACCAAGGAGTGTAAATCAGGGCGCTGATTGTTAGACGAGTTCGCTCTCTGAGTGTGCCGTAACACGTCCGCTCTCTGAGTGTTCGATAGGCTTGGTTAAGGATCGGTCGGTACCCAGCTCAGGCGCCCTCTATTCGCTTACAACCTGGGTGTTCTCTTTGCGAGGGCATTCGCGTTCTGAGTGTTAGACTGGCCAAAAGGCAGCAAGAGGGCGAGAAGCCTGCGCAGACAGCCTTAGGTGCACATTCTGCTGACAACGTTCCTGAACCAGGAAGCGGATCATGTCTGATGTTGACGAGCTCGATGGTATCTCTCGCAATCATTCACCTCCTCGCCCCCATTCGCCCTATGATCAGGATCCAGACGAGCGCGAAGCGATTCGCTTGCGCGCTGAGCAGCTTCAGGACCTTGTCAAGCGGTTTGCGGATGGGTCTATCAAATCCCAAGGCGAGTTCTTGCAGCTTGCCCGCAAAACCGGCGCGTCTGCTGGCGAAATGGACGACTATATCGAACAAGTCGCCCAAATCATTGAACAGCGCAAGAAGCCGGACAAGGCTCCCGAGCACGATAGGACTCCTGAGCGCGATGCTACATTCCAACGAGAGCTGGATGAAGAGGCGCGAAGGCGTGCCGTTGAAGAGGCCGCTTGGGCCGCGTTCGCAGCGCAGCTCGATGCTGCTGCTGCTACAGCGCCTGCCGCGCAGCCCGCTTCAGCCGCCGGACCCGTGGCTGGTCCGTTATCAGCTTCGTTGCTCTCTAGGCTCCTTGGAGCAGAGTCTACTCCGTCCGGCATCTCTGCTTCAGTCCTCGCTGCAGCTCCGCATCTTGCGCAGCTTGCAGCTCCCTCCAACCTCACTCCTCATATCGAGGAGACTCAGCGCATTCGACGTCTCCTCACTACTGAGAAGGACATCGACGCTATCATCAATGCGTGTCAGATGCAGTCACTCCATGATCCATTTGCGCGCTCCTTCTGGCGCTCCATTGTGCTGGACAGTATGTGGATTTTGAGAAGCTCTTTGCCTCCATTCACTCTGGCACAAATCAGCAGGAGGACACCAAGGACTTTGCCGGTGGCTACGTCATCATGCGCAAGGACCAGTCCACTGCTCGCCGCACCCTCACCCAAGAGTCCGAGTGGACACGCGTCTTCGATGCGTATGCCACCGGTGTTGGGCTCATCTACCCTCACCGCAAGGACGAACTCCGGGGTTACCGCGCGCTCATCATTGAGCTGTTTCGCGCTACACCCTCGAATCCAGGTTCCCTATTCGCTGTGATAAGGAGACTCGCATTCGCTATGCTAACTCTCCTTTCCATCTCGATGATCGCACTGCGCTCCAGCTTCCTCTTCTCTCTGAGATGTTGCGCACCTCTGAGGGAGCAAATCCTCGCAAGCGGTCCTCTGACTCTGGCAGCTCACAGTCTGCGACACGTCGTCGTGTTGTTTGCCAGAATTGGAATCTGGGTAAATGCTCATCTCCGTGCTCCGCAGGCCGTCTTCACGGTTCTTGCAGTGAGTGCGGAGGAAAGCACACAGCCAAGAGCCAACCAGCCTGCCTCATCCTCCTCGAAGCCAAACGAGCAGTCGCTCGTTCAGGAGCGAGTTCAGGCGGCGCTGATGAAGCCTAAGTCGTTGAAGCGTGAATCAGACGCTGTACCACCACAACCACGCTTTAAGCGTGGTTATGTATTTACTACCAATGTACTATCAGAATCTAAAACGCCTTCGAGCATCTCTTCCACTTACACTGCTCCTCCGCTTCCTTTACCTCCTCAGCAAATTCTCAACGACTCCTCCATCCAGCAGTCTCTTGCTGCAGTAGCTGACTACATCAAGGTCAGCACACCTATCGACATTGACCGCTTTGAGCGGCTTCTTGCCAAACATCCCAATCAGCCCTTTGTGAGCTCTATCATCCGCTCACTCCGTGAAGGGTTCTGGCCTTTACACAATGGTCAGTGGGAAGCGCACCTCAGAGACAAGATTAGAGACAACTACTCTACTGAGGAGTGCGATCTTGTTGAGCTGCGCAAACAGCGAGATCAAGAAGTTGCTGCTGGCCGCTGGTCCCCTGCGCTTCCAGAAGGCTTTAAGCTCTTGCCTGGAATGCGCCTGTCACCCATGTTTGTGGTCTGGCAGAAGGGTAAACCACGCGTCGTCATGGACCATACAGGCAATGGTCTCAATGACGGCATTGCCAGAGCTGATGCCAAAGTCAAGTACGACGATATGCACTCCTTTGGGCAGGTACTGCATGAGTCCTACAAGCTCATCCTCACGAGGAGATCCTGCTTTTCAAGAGCGACATCTCTAAAGCGTTCCTCAATCTCCCCGTTCATCCCATTTGGCAGCTACAACAAGTTGTCATTGTCGACGGCCGCTATCACATTGTGCGCCGTCTCATCTTTGGCAGTCGTGCATCACCATACTGCTGGTGTTCGTTCTCTGGCCTGGTTAACTGGGTTGCTTGGGAGCTAGATATACCAGACCTGCACGACTACATGGATGACTACTATGGCTGGGACACCAATCACAATCTGGTGCTCTTTCATGGACAGCGACGTCCCCGACGTCAAGTCCAGCTTCTCCTTCTGTGGGACTCTTTGGGCATCCCATACGAAGATAAGAAGCAGGAACACGGTCCTCAGCTAAAAATCATTGGTTTCTGGTTAGACACTGGTTCACGGGTCTATCTCTCTCTCACCAGACTCCATTGCGGACATGATCACCACCATTCAGTCGTTCTTGTCCCAGCAAAAGCCTGTACTCAAGGAGTGGCAGTCCTTGGGTGGGTATCTCAACTGGGCTCTTAATGTGCTGCCTTGGGCACGGCCAGCACTTACAGAGCTCTACCGCAAGATGAGCGGTAAAACACTGCAGTACAAAGGCATTCCATTGAACGTTGAGGTTAGAGCAGATCTCACTTGGTTTGTCAATGCATTACAACACTGCATCGGAGTGCGCTTTGTGAATGCGCAGGCGTGGGATGACTCTGAGGCTGATATGGTCTATTGGACAGATGCGAGTAATCTGGGCCTCGCTTTCGTCTATGCTGGGAATGGCTTTAGCTATCAACTCCAAACCATCACCGGAGTTGACACCTTCTTTAGGGAGCTTGTAGCTATTCTTTGCGCTGTTCATGATGCTGCCTCTCATCCCTCTCCGCCTCGCAGGCTGTTAATCCATTCTGACAGTCTGGACTCCGTCTCAGTGTTTAACACTTTGGCTGCTTCACAGTCAAGTCACAATGCTGTTCTGCTTGCCATTGCTGATATTGTCCTGCGCACCGGCATTGATGTTCGTGTGCGGCACATCCGCGGGGTTGACAACGTGATGGCAGACATGTTGTCCCGCTTACTGTTCTCTGACTTTCAGAAACAGTTCCCCTCCTACCGCGTCCGCACTATGGAGCCACCTCGTGAGCTCCTACCGGCGCGATGGAGAGAGTGCTTTTAGAGGCATTGGGCGAGGGCGGACAGCCTCGTCACCCTCGCCCACCTATGGACTTGCAAAAACTAGATGAACTCGTCTTGTATCTGCAGGCCCATGCTATGAGACCTCTACGCGTATCAACTACTCTACTGGGGCTAGAGATTACGCCCGCTTCTGTAAAGCACACAATCTGTCTCTGGATCCTACTCCGGAGACTCTAGCACGTTACATTGCATACACGTCCCAATTCATTGGCTCTGCTCCTAAATACTTAACCGGGGCGAAGCACTTCCTCAATGACCTTTATCCTCACTTTGGTGACGCTCGTGCTTCAGCGCTTGTTCAAGCCGCTATTCGTGGGTCAAAGAAGGTCCGGGCAGATCCTATAGCTAGGAAGCCCCCTCTTCGACTTCATCACCTTCAGCTCTTTGTGGACGTCGCAAACCAGACCCACAAGTATGATGACTTTCTCTTTGCTACAATCATGTCATGCGGCTTCTATGCTGTTCACCGGATGGGAGAGCTGGTGCAGCCTAATCAGAAGAAGCTACGTGATTGGAAGAAGATCATCAAGCGTGCCAGCCTCACATTTGAGACTGGGTATGCAGGCTATCGCTTGCCTTATCATAAGAGCGATCCCTTCTATCAGGGCACTGACATACTGTTTACCTCTCAGACTGTGGCTGATCCTATCACCCTTCTGAAGCAGTATGTCCACCGCAGAGACAAGCTGCATGGTGCTCGAGCGGCTCTCTTCATACGTGAAGATGGCATTTACCAACTAGATCCTGGTTTGAGTCCAAGTTCTTTGCGCTGGTGAGCAAAGACTTTGGTGGTCACTCGGTTCGTTCTGGGGATAACACACTATGCATCCCTTGGACTCTCTGAGACCATACTCCAAGCCCTAGGCCGTTGGTCATCCTCTGCGTGGCGATCTATAACGTGACCATTCGATGTAAACGCGGATTCGAGGTAGGGAGCGTTTTCAGAGGCCTCTGCACACTCCACCACCTTACCCCTTTACCCAACTTCCTACTCAGAAGTTCAATGAGACAGCTTAAATCAAGTCAAACACTCATTTCACTCCAAAGCTGGATCATGTTCGCTCTCTGCTGCTCCTTACTGCAGCCAGCCCACTCTCTGGGCTCTTCCTGGACTTACCCAGCCTGTGTCTGGTGTTGTAGTAACAACAGAGGCCACTCACAGGGCGCCCTGGGAGGTTTAAGCAAGAGTCACACACTCTGCCTCTTTGTCTCTTACCATCATCATCTCACAGAGACAAGCAGTTTGTGATTCTCCAGTCCTCTTGCTCAGGACTGATGCCATACACCTCTAGAGCACTGTCTGAAGCCGCCTACCCAGCCCAAAACCAGTCCAGACAGGTCAAAGTGCCCATTTTGAGGGAATTCGCACTTTTGCTCTCCCAGGCAAGCACCACTCGCTCTACTCGGTCCTCCTGCCAGGACTGATGTTACTGGCACCCTAGAACCCTATTGGAAGTGTCCGCTCCGGCCCCAGAGCGCTAGCGCTCCCGCTGCTCTCCCTGCTTCCAGTATGTGCCAATGTCTCACATCCAGCTCTTCAGAGCTGATGCCCATTTTGTGCCCAGATACCCATTCCTTTCCAAAGGACTCCTTCTCAAGGACATTCTGTGGGCTATCTGGTCACAGGTGCGCTCTCTGCACCCTCTCACTCCCTCCAGCTAACCTGTGTTATCTGGTCACAGTTAGCTCCGCATTTTTGCGTCCTTTCCCTGTGGCTACACCACACATCCCTCTCCAAGCGGCTCACCACCGCTTATCGAGCTCAATACTCGCTCAGCGTGCTATACCTCCCTGGACTCGGTATCCTCCTTGTACTTCCTTGTCATCGTCGATCAGTGGTACAGCTCAACCTGTGCTTGCGACCGCGTTCAACACCCGTTGTACAGCGTGTGCCTGACTCCTACCAAGGAGTGTAAATCAGGGCGCTGATTTAGACGAGTTCGCTCTCTGAGTGCGTAACACGTTCGCTCTCTGAGTGTTCGATAGGCTTGGTTAAGGATCGGTCGGTACCCAGCTCAGGCGCCCTCTATTCGCTTACAACCTGGGTGTTCTCTTTGCGAGGCATTCGCGTTCTGAGTGTTAGACTGGCCAAAAGGCAGCAAGAGGGCGAGAAGCCTGCGCAGACAGCCTTAGGTGCACATTCTGCTGACAACGTTCCTGAACCAGGAAGCGGATCATGTCTGATGTTGACGAGCTCGATGGTATCTCTCGCAATCATTCACTCCTCGCCCCATTCGCCCTATGATCAGGATCCAGACGAGCGCGAAGCGATTCGCTTGCGCGCTGAGCAGCTTCAGGACCTTGTCAAGCGGTTTGCGGATGGGTCTATCAAATCCCAAGGCGAGTTCTTGCAGCTTGCCGCAAACCGGCGCGTCTGCTGGCGAAATGGACGACTATATCGAACAAGTCGCCCAAATCATTGAACAGCGCAAGAAGCCGGACAAGGCTCCCGAGCACGATAGGACTCCTGAGCGCGATGCTACATTCCAACGAGAGCTGGATGAAGAGGCGCGAAGGCGTGCCGTTGAAGAGGCCGCTTGGGCCGCGTTCGCAGCGCAGCTCGATGCTGCTGCTGCTACAGCGCCTGCCGCGCAGCCCGCTTCAGCCGCCGGACCCGTGGCTGGTCCGTTATCAGCTTCGTTGCTCTCTAGGCTCCTTGGAGCAGAGTCTACTCCGTCGGCATCTCTGCTTCAGTCCTCGCTGCAGCTCCGCATCTTGCGCAGCTTGCAGCTCCTCCAACCTCACTCCTCATATCGAGGAGACTCAGCGCATTCGACGTCTCCTCACTACTGAGAAGGACATCGACGCTATCATCAATGCGTGTCAGATGCAGTCACTCCATGATCCATTTGCGCGCTCCTTCTGGCGCTCCATTGTGCTGGAGCAGTATGTGGATTTTGAGAAGCTCTTTGCCTCCATTCACTCTGGCACAAATCAGCAGGAGGACACCAAGGACTTTGCCGGTGGCTACGTCATCATGCGCAAGGACCAGTCCACTGCTCGCCGCACCCTCACCCAAGAGTCCGAGTGGACACGCGTCTTCGATGCGTATGCCACCGGTGTTGGGCTCATCTACCCTCACCGCAAGGACGAACTCCGGGGTTACCGCGCGCTCATCATTGAGCTGTTTCGCGCTACACCCTCGAATCCAGCGTTCCCTATTCGCTGTGATAAGGAGACTCGCATTCGCTATGCTAACTCTCCTTTCCATCTCGATGATCGCACTGCGCTCCAGCTTCCTCTTCTCTCTGAGATGTTGCGCACCTCTGAGGGAGCAAATCCTCGCAAGCGGTCCTCTGACTCTGGCTCACAGTCTGCGACGCGTCGTCGTGTTTTTGCCAGAATTGGAATCTGGGTAAATGCTCATCTCCGTGCTCCGCAGGCCGTCTTCACGGTTCTTGCAGTGAGTGCGGAGGAAAGCACACAGCAAGAGCCAACCAGCCTGCCTCATCCTCTCGAAGCCAAACGAGCAGTCGCTCGTTCAGGAGCGAGTTCAGGCGGCGCTGATGAAGCCTAAGTCGTTGAAGCGTGAATCAGACGCTGTACCACCACCACGCTTTAAGCGTGGTTATGTATTTACTACCAATGTACTATCAGAATCTAAAACGCCTTCGAGCATCTCTTCCACTTACTGCTCCTCCGCTTCCTTTACCTCAGCAAATTCTCAACGACTCTCATCCAGCAGTCTCTTGCTGCAGTAGCTGACTACATCAAGGTCAGCACACCTATCGACATTGACCGCTTTGAGCGGCTTCTTGCCAAACATCCCAATCAGCCTTTGTGAGCTCTATCATCCGCTCACTCCGTGAAGGGTTCTGGCCTTTACACGATGGTCAGTGGGAAGCGCACCTCAGAGACAAGATTAGAGACAACTACTCTACTGAGGAGTGGATCTTGTTGAGCTGCGCAAACAGCGAGATCAAGAGTTTGCTGCTGGCCGTGGTCCTGCGCTTCCAGAAGGCTTTAAGCTCTTGCCTGGAATGCGCCTGTCACCCATGTTTGTGGTCTGGCAGAAGGGTAAACCACGCGTCGTCATGGACCATACAGGCAATGGTCTCAATGACGGCATTGCCAGAGCTGATGCCAAAGTCAAGTACGACGATATGCACTCCTTTGGGCAGGTACTGCATGATGTCCTACAAGCTCATTACGAGGAGATCCTGCTTTTCAAGAGCGACATCTCTAAAGCGTTCCTCAATCTCCGTTCATCCCATTTGGCAGCTACAACAAGTTGTCATTGTCGCGGCCGCTATCACATTGTGCGCCGTCTCATCTTTGGCAGTCGTGCATCACCATACTGCTGGTGTTCGTTCTCTGGCCTGGTTAACTGGGTTGCTTGGGAGCTAGATATACCACTGCACGACTACATGGATGACTACTATGGCTGGGACACCAATCACAATCTGGTGCTCTTTCATGGACAGCGACGTCCCGACGTCAAGTCCAGCTTCTCCTTCTGTGGGACTCTTTGGGCATCCCATATGAAGATAAGCAAGCAGAACACGGTCCTCAGCTAAAAATCATTGGTTTCTGGTTAGACACTGTTCACGGGTCTATCTCTCTCTCACCAGACTCCATTGCGGACATGATCACCACCATTCAGTCGTTCTTGTCCCAGCAAAAGCCTGTACTCAAGGAGTGGCAGTCCTTGGGTGGGTATCTCAACTGGGCTCTTAATGTGCTGCCTTGGGCACGGCCAGCACTTACAGAGCTCTACCGCAAGATGAGCGGTAAAACACGCAGTACAAAGGCATTCCATTGAACGTTGAGGTTAGAGCAGATCTCACTTGGTTTGTCAATGCATTACAACACTGCATCGGAGTGGCTTTGTGAATGCGCAGGCGTGGGATGACTCTGAGGCTGATATGGTCTATTGGACAGATGCGAGTAATCTGGGCCTCGCTTTCGTCTATGCTGGGAATGGCTTTAGCTATCAACTCCGAACATCACCGGAGTTGACACTTCTTTAGGGAGCTTGTAGCTATTCTTTGCGCTGTTCATGATGCTGCCTCTCATCCCTCTCCGCCTCGCAGGCTGTTAATCCATTCTGACAGTCTGGACTCCGTCTCAGTGTTTAACACTTTGGCTGCTTCACAGTCAAGTCACAATGCTGTTCTGCTTGCCATTGCTGATATTGTCCTGCGCACCGGCATTGATGTTCGTGTGCGGCACATCCGCGGGGTTGACAACGTGATGGCAGACATGTTGTCCCGCTTACTGTTCTCTGACTTTCAGAAACAGTTCCCCTCCTACCGCGTCCGCACTATGGAGCACCTCGTGAGCTCCTACCGGCGCGATGGAGAGTGCTTTTAGAGGCATTGGGCGAGGGCGGACAGCCTCGTCACCCTCGCCACTATGGACTTGCAAAAACTAGATGAACTCGTCTTGTATCTGCAGGCCCATGCTATTGAGACCTCTACGCGTATCAACTACTCTACGGGGCTAGAGATTACGCCGCTTCTGTAAAGCACACAATCTGTCTCTGGATCCTACTCCGGAGACTCTAGCACGTTACATTGCATACACGTCCCAATTCATTGGCTCTGCTCCTAAATACTTAACCGGGGAAGCACTTCCTCAATGACCTTTATCCTCACTTTGGTGACGCTCGTGCTTCGCGCTTGTTCAAGCCGCTATCCGTGGGTCAAAGAAGGTCCGGGCAGATCCTATAGCTAGGAAGCCCCTCTTCGACTTCATCACCTTCAGCTCTTTGTGGACGTCGCAAACACAGACCACAAGTATGATGATTTCTCTTTGCTACAATCATGTATGCGGCTTCTATGCTTCACCGGATGGGAGAGCTGGTGCAGCCTAATCAGAAGAAGCTACGTGATTGGAAGAAGATCATCAAGCGTGCCAGCCTCATTTGAGACTGGGTATGCAGGCTAATCGTTGCCTTACATAAGAGCGATCTCTATCA
>JADNYV010000427.1:0-29614 GCA_015501055.1 Mucidula mucida
GTTCAGGGTCACCTTCGATTGCCCATGACCACTACTTGAATCACAAGCACATATCTCAGCGACTCGAGCGAGTTTCCATTCAGCACCCATCCAAAGAACAGATTTATGGGTCCCACGTTGACACGAACCTGACGGCGCGCCTCTTGCGTTCGCCATTGCTCTCCCGCACAATATCGATGTCCAGCACAACATTTTACATCGAGTACCACAACCGCAATTCAGAAGCACCGCGCCAACACGAGATGACTGGTGTAATCAATCACGGCAAGGAGCTGGATGACGTTAGGCAGACAAAGGGGGTTGACGACTCTGCAACCTCGTCCTCTCTTTCAGACGCCTCAATTACAAGAGCCTATCCAAAATTGTTGCACGCGCGCATTACGCGTACAAACACCACCACAGGACAGGCAGTCGCGAATGAGCGCCTTGAAGGTGTCATTTCCATATACACACAGGCTTCCTCCAACGTTAGCGACATCAAAGTTCATTGAGGACCAATGCTCGCCAGGATTGTACGAGGTAGCGTTCGACCTCACGGTGAGGGGGATGTAACAGGACGGTCGGTGATTCCAAGTGCGACGACGACGGTGGCAGTAAATCAGAGCATACCTTTTCTTCCAAACGGACGAGCTATTATTCCTGGCTATGTCAACAGCTCCACTATTTGACTGTGCCAATTGATCACGCTCGTTGTCTTCACGGCCTTTAATGGATCAGACTCTGCGTACGCATACATTCAGCATTTCAATCCCGCAAAGTCAATTAGAAACTGACCTTAGATCCAAATTCCATGACTCCGACGAATGCAGCTCTCTCGCTGCGTTCATCTGGAGGACAAATAACTCCCTAACGGCCCAGAGATACTGGATTGGTGGTCTGAAGAACCCAGCAGTATTCCGTTCCATCATGTACCTCTTGTGCAGATTTCCCTCCAAGCTTCCCATCGACCATGAATCATGCCTTCACGTTCGTCTCTTTGCTCGGGATCAAATAGGACACCGATGATTGAGTCCTCTGCACGATAGTTTATAAAGGACTTGGAACAGAGCCGCGCGTACGCCTAACCATTTGCATGTGCATCGCCTAGCAGAACGTCGCAGCCACATTTTTCCCATTCATATGTGCCCATACCTGTCATTACTGTAGCGTTTCAACCGTAACTTCACAGCCTGTGACCCATTATGGTCTGAAGTTACAGCAAACAGCTTCACAGACCCTTAAATTGCCTTTTTTGGACAGTTCCGCTTATAGCGGGACCTGAAATTTCCTTATTTGGAGGCTCGTGCCTGACCAAAGTGGTCCGTGACCCGTTATGATGTATATATAGCTTCACTTCAAAGACCCCCGTGACCCGTTATGTGAATTTGCGGTCGAAACACTACAGTATCTCCATCCGCTATCCTCTTTGCGCTGTCAATGTCCCTCGCATTCCGGCATGACTAGCCCTAAGCCTTGGAAACAAATTACACGGCGTTTCTTTCTGCTGGGGCACGCCAGTAGCAGCAGTCCTTGTCCCGAGAAAGCAGCGCACTCCATTGATTTCCTCGTCGTGGCCGAAAGTCGAATTCTGCCAGAGATCATGGCGGTTAAGGTCAAAGCTGTATGTACAATTTGGACTCGATCGCCATCACTTGTACCCGACTTCCATCTATGCTCCTCTCACTTTAATATTGCTACCGCCACCTCTAATCCTTCTTTTTATCGAATTTCAGTCCTCCAGCTCTCTATTCCGCTGGCTTGTCTGATGGGTCTTGTGTTCAACTTACAGTCGGCGCTATGCTTTGAGCTTTCGAAAAATGCATAAATCGGATGGAGCAGCATTGCATGCTTCCTTACAGACAACTTTCCTGCCCCTTGGAAATTCTGTTAAAGCTCGCGCGGAAATACGAACATTGTCGTATGCCAAAAGCCAAGTACTGCTTTAAACATCTGGCTCCCAGTTGATCAGCCCGACTGATTTGTCGTAAACTTCACACTGCCGCGTTGGCGTACAAGCGCGTCACATACATGAACAAGATGGTCGACGACTCTGGCTCAGGCGCGCAGGCCGACACGTCCTAATCGTAAGTTGCATACTACCGAGTTGCATACTACCCAAATCATCATCATTCACAGTTGAGACCGGTTGGTTCTACCTTGGCCAAGGCGCATTCAACAACATGAACGTCGCTCCTACCGGCGTTATCGTCAGCGCCCTGTAAAGCAACTCCCTTTGAGACGTCGCGTCCTGGGAACTCGTCTAGAACGACGCAGGCTCCCAAAACCCAAGGACTACTCCCTTGGCGCGGTCCCCAAAAATTCAGACTGCGCCGTTATTCAGCACCAATCCACAGTGGGGTACTCCAAGGTCCCACACAGACTTACGGTCTGTAGGCAATTTGCTGCCTAGTGATGCTACCTTCAAAGTCTGGGACGACACTAGTGGTAGGGCAACCAATGGTGGCTCGGTGTGGCAGGCGCTTGGTATAATATTTCAAGGGGCGCGTGATTCCGATGCCGTCTCATTCTCAGCCGCCGCAGGATTCGTGTTTGCATTTAAACCCTGACAAAGTCCTTGAGATCATTTTGTCCAGTACGACCGAGGTAAGGAATGTTTCCTTGTGACTAGTAATATGTTTGATCTCTGATGATGGTTTCAAAGGGCGAGGCTACCTGATCTGAGTCTCCTGTATAATAGAAGTATCGAGCAATTGGATGCAGAGCCTCTTGCGAGATATGCGAGGGTCTGCGTTCTCGCTGTCGATTTGTCCTGTTTCCCAATATACAATGGCTAACAATTGAGATAGTTCCCTGTTATCACTGGAACTTGCGGGATCATCGTCACAGCTCTGGTCTGTAGATATCCAGAGAGCGTTGTTCAAGGAACAAATCAGAGAAGATTTCTTAACAGGCTCAGGCTCAGAATCGATGAAGATCGGGATTACTCAGGACTTCCGTCTCTGTCTCAGCCATCATCCTCTTCAATGTCCAGAACGCGCTTCCGCTTCCCGACTCCATGGAGAATGAGCGCTACCGCTTAATGCTTGCTGATGTCCGAGTTGGTTTTGTACAGGGCGCTTACTTCAATTTCTGTGTGAGTGCAAGACTTCTGCTGCTTCTTCAAGATGTGGTAACCAATGAGTATGTCCGAGCGGCGAGGTGTGGTCCGGTTATTATTTTACTCCAACCACTCTCTTGACAGCTCTCTTGCCTTTTGACAGCACCGGCCACCTGGTAGCAGATGGCAAGCATTGACAGAAATAACATAGATACCCGGCAAATAGGTCTGAAACAGCAGAATATGAACGCTAGTGCAATGTGCCATATGATTGAAGTGCAACAGGTCGACATTTCTTGTAAAGGACTCTGTTCCACGATATTGATAGTGCAATTTTCTCGGCAATATCTCATCCATTGGTTCGAGCCAGTAATACTTATATCAACACAGCTCTAAGCTGACGGACTCCGAACAATGTCTTCACCCACTCACGCGACACCGACTTCTGGCGTTTTCGGAAGGCGATCTTGGCATGCAGTCGCTTCCACCGCCTGTGGCAATCCCTTCGTGCTCGCGCCATGAAACCAGCACAGATGCCAGGATAGTTCCCGGACACAGAGGATATGAAGGTGCTGCGCCTGGTGTATTCTTACTCACTTGACTAAAACTTATATCTCTCTCACCAGGGAACGTGAGCGTTACAGTCACTAGTAGTCAGTAGCAAGGCTTCTGACCACAGCACTATGCAGCAGCGATGTCGGCGAACGTGAGGCTCCGCCGGTATCATTCAGGATTGATATATTGTCTGGGTTTAACCAAGTGTCGTCTGAATATAATCGCGAGGTGAATGCACCGCCGCCATCGGTACAACTCATACAAGTAGTGTGGAAGACGTTCTTATGATTTTACTGCAGGCCGCATCTGTGATCGAGGGCTCTGACGAAGACAAAGTTCTGTCCCAATACCAGCACTTGAAGGAGGAGTGGGAAGATACCAGAAATGTATGCCTTGGCCCTTAGGTCCTCTCTCCACTTTTCCAAAGCTAAATCTTTTCCAAAGAGCTAAGGCAATGTGAAATTCACAGCTCAGCCTCAGAATGAGGCCAAAAACCCATGGAAAACATGCCTTGACCATCTGGTGAAGCGTGACAAGACCAAATGCAATGCTTGGGGTGAAGACGTTGATACCATTCTCATCTTTGTCTGTATCCTTCATCCTTGGGTACAAGTGTTTTCTGATTAGATTGTAGGCGGGTTTGTTTTCCGCGGTGGTCACGCATTTACGATTCATTCCTATAAATGGCTTGAGGCCGATCCAGGCGATACCACAAATATGATACTACAGCACCTTTCTGGACAGCTGGCCGGCACTCAGAGACTGGAATATGTGCCAGCTCTGTTTACGATCACTTCATCCGTGCGCCGTATTGATGGAAAGGAGGATTAGAGGTGGCGGTAGCAATATTAAAGTGAGAGGAGCATAGATGGAAGTCGGGTACAAGTGATGGCGATCAAGTCCGAATCGTACATACAGCTTTGACCTTAACCGCCATGATCTCTGGCAGAATTCGATTTTCGGCCACGACGAGGAAATCAATGGAGTGCGCTGCTTTCTTGGGACAAGGACTGCTGCTACTGGCGTGCCCAGCAGAAAGAAACGCCGTGTAATTTGTTTCCAAGGCTTAGGGCTAGTCATGCCGGAATGCGAGGGACATTGACAGCGCAAAGAGGATAGCGGATGGAGATAATGACAGGTATGGGCACATATGAATGGGCAAAATGTGGCTGCGACGTTCTGCTAGGCGATGCACATGCAAATGGTTAGGCATACGCGCGGCTCTGTTCCAAGTCCTTTATAAACTATCGTGCAGAGGACTCAATCATCAGTGTCATATTTGATTCCGAGCAAAGAGACAAACGTGAAGGCATGATTCATGGTCGATGGGAAGCTTGGAGGGAAATCTGCGCAAGAGGTACACAATGGATCAGAATACTGCTGGGTTCTTCAGACCACCAATCCAGTATCTCTGGGCCGTTAGGGAGTTATTTGTCCTCCAGATGAACGCAGCGAGAGAGCTGCATTCGTCGGAGTCATGGAATTTGGATCTAAGGTCAGTTTCTAATTGACTTTGCGGGATTGAAATGCTGAATGTATGCGTACGCAGAGTCTGATCCATTAAAGGCCGTGAAGACAACGAGCGTGATCAATTGGCACAGTCAAATAGTGGAGCTGTTGACATAGCCAGGAATAATAGCTCGTCCGTTTGGAAGAAAAGGTATGCTCTGATTTACTGCCACCGTCGTCGTCGCACTTGGAATCACCGACCGTCCTGTTACATCCCCCTCACCGTGAGGTCGAACGCTACCTCGTACAATCCTGGCGAGCATTGGTCCTCAATGAACTTTGATGTCGCTAACGTTGGAGGAAGCCTGTGTGTATATGGAAATGACACCTTCAAGGCGCTCATTCGCGACTGCCTGTCCTGTGGTGGTGTTTGTACGCGTAATGCGCGCGTGCAACAATTTTGGATAGGCTCTTGTAATTGAGGCGTCTGAAAGAGAGCACGAGGTTGCAGAGTTGTCAACCCCCTTTGTCTGCCTAACGTCATCCAGCTCCTTGCCGTGATTGATTACACCAGTCATCTCGTTGGTTGGCGCGGTGCTTCTGAATCGCGGTTGTGGTACTCAATGTAAAATGGTTGTGCTGGACATCGATATTGGTGCGGGAGAGCAATGGCGAACGCAAGAGGCGCGCCGTCAGGTTCATGTCGAACGTGGGACCCATAAATCTGTTCTTTGGATGGGTGCTGAATGGAAACTCGCTCGAGTCGCTCGAGATATGTGCTTGTGATTCAAGTAGTGGTCATGGGCAATCGAAGGTGACCCTGAACAAAGACCACTGCTCCGAAATGGACAAAGACAAATGACTTGGGGCGCTGCCGATACTGCTCATGCTTTGCTGATTCTGACTTTCTGAGGTGGTAGGAGATGTTGGTGCTATAGTCGAGCGCTCCGTTTTGTACGTGGCATTTCCAGAGGTGGGTCCGGAAGACTTACCTTTTTGGACAGATTGCATAAAGTGGATGCGCGTAGATGTGGGATGTTTGGACACTGTCTTGCTTTACGAGGGGTATGCCCTCGTTATAATGGATAGAACAACCCACTGGTGAGAATTTGAATCCGCCCTATTGTTGATTCGAGCCTCAATTTGTATCAGGCGAATATTTACCGCGATTGACTGTATGTTCTTCTTTTGCGGTCACGTTGTAACCACCTGCGCCACACTCTGTCCTTCCGAATAAATTCACAAGGCGAGTACGAAGGGCTCGTCCAGTAAATCTTCAAGCTGGTCATTGTACTCGTCGTTCGTGAAGCCAAATAGTGGTCTTAGTATGTTGGCTTCAACTTCCCTCTGACATGTGCTTTACAGCTTCGACGGAACGATATCGAATGCATGCGCCTTGGGCTAGCTGTGACTACTGATTATAACGGCCGAAATAAGAATTTTTTGATTCCCTTGAAGGGTGTTGGCAGACTGGTCCCGGTGTGGCGCAATGACCAATTTCCCGACAGTTCAGTCCAGTCTCACCTGTCTCCTCAAAGTAAACCAATGACTAAGAGATCTGGGGTTCTGCAAGCGAGGCGGCAGACATCAGACTTGGGGGTTCCCCTCAGGTTTTTATATCTTCGGCTCGGAATCGAGTGCACCTTTACTAGTAATCTACCTGGGCTGCGTCGAGTCCCTCGCAGCGGACGTTCTTGTCAGAACGGAAAGAATGGATGACGAACGTCATGTACTGCCTTCGCGATGCGTTGCTTGTCGCCGGCCCAGAATGGCGCTTCGAGTTGTGCGCCATCGCCGCTGTATTCTGAGATCAATCTTGTCTTCGCCAACGAACAATTGATGAACAAACGACAATTTGAATACTTTGAACAACGCTGCTTGGATCCTATCTACATGTATAGCTACCAGCGAATCTCTAAGATATCCGACTAAAACATATTTACGACTCATCCGACTCATCTAGTTTGAGCCTCTTGGACTCAGGCTCCTTGTCTTCCGCGGGTCGCGAATTAAACGACCGCGCGCCCATACCCTCCAATCGCTCGTTCATGTGCTTCAGACTGATAGTTTTCAGCCTCTTTGTGCCATTCTCCACTTTGGCAGAAAGGAGAATATTTTCGTGAAAGTCGTATGTGATGGGGTGAGAAGTCACTTCCTCCAAGCGACGTTTCGCCTTGCGACTAGAAGCATCTTCCGTCACTGGAGGAGAGCGTTGTGCGGGAAGCGGGATGAGACTGGCGTGATGACGCAGAGTCTCGTATAGCCACCTCGGATTGGCACGGCGTTCCAGCCTTGCTTTGTAGATCTCCACAGGATGATCCGCAACTGCGTCACCACCTGCGGCGAGGCGAGCCTCATATCTGCTGGTGACTGACGATGACGGCTGCTTGTATCGAACGACCAGAACTCCAGCTAGGTCCGCCAACAAGTCGTTGAATCCCGGTACATTGAATTTTGCGAGGTCACAGGAATCCTCAGCGCAAATGGGCAACTCCAGGGTCTTCTGGTGGCCGCCAGTCTGTCGGCCAAAGGCGTCGACTGTGTGGTGGTCGAATAGCAACAGAAGCCTATCGTAAAGATCATTGGATGGCATATCGTGCTTCAGGTATCGCAGCGCGACATAGACCAGGACCCAAAACGCAGACTCCCTATCGTCGTCTAGAGTGTGAACAACGGATTGCTTGTCTTTCCCGCCTTGCAGGAGGTTGATTGACATGAATTGCCAAGTGCCCTAACGAATATATTAGAGAGGAGCACAAGTAGACCTATGTGGATACATACCGTGCGTCCTGGGCGATGAGTATGTCCTTCAAAGTCCAAAACTAGGCAGAGGTCCCAGTCGATAACAAGTCCTTCGTGCGTGGGAGTAATCATGATATTTCCGCTACTGATGTCTCGATGTAGGATACGAGCTAAATCGAAAGCACATTGGGCAGCTGAGAAATAATAAACATCGAGAAAGTCAGAGGGCGATGATGAGCATACCTTCCATGGCGTCGGCAATACAATTGACTAAGACTTTACAATTCCCGAAAGCGCTGAGATCGCGGGCGATGGTGTCGAGGAAGAGGCGGTGGCATTGAAGAGGGTTTTCCAGGCGGAAGTATTTGCGGATAGTGGGAGGATACGCCGAACTGAGCTGTAAATGCGGTTCGTGCGTCTTTGTTCGCATGCCCTCGACATCACCACCAACGACCATCGTAGCAACATGCGGGACCTTTTTCTCCGCAAGAATATCGTAGATCTCTGCCTCGGGTCGCGTGCGGAGTGACTCCTCACGCCAATAATCCTTCATGAAAAGGAGACTATCGTGCTTGGATTTCTTCGACTGCTGACAATCTTTGCCAGGATTCGAGGTAAAGGCACAATCGTACGCTAAAGAGCGCCGCGTCGAGCGCGAGAATGGGGAGATGCACGTATCCTCGAAAACAGGTGCAGGAACAATGAAGGACCGCTCGGCGCTGTTGCCAAATTTGACAGTCATGCGCAGGAAGCGGTCTTCCGGGAGCGTTACGCCCATTGCTTCAGTGCACGACCTCATCTGCGCGTTGCAATGCCACATGTCTCTGTCGTACTTCTTGAACTGCACCAGGGCAGCCTCGGCGTCTGGATCGGTGGGAGGTACCTCGACCACTGTGGGATCGTAACCACGCTGCTCAGCAGTGAGCTGCGAGAACCGGAGGTAGAACTTGAACAAGGTTTTTTCTCCGTCGGTCTCCTGGTATTTGATGCGCCGAGAGACAACAGCGCCGCGACGGTCCCAGAAAATCAACCTCGCAAATCTGCCGAAGACCACCACACTCATAAAATGCTTGCGGTAGGACAAGAACATGGTGATGCCGGCGTACGAGGCGATCTGGCCGCGGGTTTCCTTGCCATGCACCAATTTACTCTCGCCAGGCCAGTCGTTCGCCGTGATGGGGACGTCAAGAACGGCAGATTCAGCCGACGAGGAAACCGCAGCACCGGTAGAGATGCTAGGTGAAGAATAGCCGGAGGAGGGTTGGCTGAGGGGAGGGGCGCCGGCAGCAGCATCAGCAAAAGAGTCATAGTTGACATTGTCCTCCTCCACCTCACTGACAGTATCGCTGTTTCCAATTGGTGCGCCGGCAGTGGTTGTCTCAGGTGGGTCCACAAACGGATCGTCGGAGGCAGAAGGCTTGAATTCGACGTTGGTTTCCATCAAGCGATGAACAGTGGCGTTCTTGGCGGGCAGATTATCCTCTGTATAATGTCCCATGTCAACGGCAAGGTTTCGACACTCTCCGTCGGGTTTCCGATATTCGCCAAACTTGGTCACGATAACGTTGGCGCCATTCGCTTCCTCCTTCTTTTCAATCGGCCAGCCTTGAAGAGCGGCTGTCTACAAAGCAGTCAGTACAACATTGATGTCGCGAAAAGAATAAAACACGTACAAAAGCACCATACATTGCTTTCTCGGGCTTTTTACAGGCCATGCTGTGTAGGTCTCTGAGGCGTTCCTCTGGAATGGATTTGGTTCGGTAGGCGGCTGGCGTATCGGCGTTCCACGGCAAAAATGTTTGCATAAACTCCTCTGGGTCCATTCCGACAAGGTAATGGCCTTGAGTCTCTTCGGCAACTCTGATATACTGTTGCTTCATAATGCGCCTCTCGTCGTCGACTGAGAAGCGGTCTGTACCAGCAACTTTCCTGACAACTGGTGTTTGGTTCTGGGCGTTGGCGTCGTTCCAGGTATGAGTCTGGGGTGGTGTCGTTGGATTCGCAGGCGAAGGAGTAGTGTCGGCGGTGTCGGGAGTCCGCGGCGCGGTATTGCTATCGACGATATCTGCCATTGTGAAAATCAGAATTGAGTGATAGTGGTGGGGAAAGGTGAAAGTAGGCAGCCACGAGATGGCCTTTATAGCACCGACAACCCATTGTCCCGTGACTTACCAAGCAAGAAATGTGGACGGGATTCCCAAAGAGGCAATAGGGAATTGGCGAACAATGGGAATGTGGTGGTTCTTTGTTAAGAGCTAACGAGTAACGTGATCGAGGTCATGATCGGCAGCTCGGCGACACGATCAAGGCGACCTCGATCACGTTACTCGTTAGCTCTTAACAAAGAACCACCACATTCCCATTGTTCGCCAATTCCCTATTGCCTCTTTGGGAATCCCGTCCACATTTCTTGCTTGGTAAGTCACGGGACAATGGGTTGTCGGTGCTATAAAGGCCATCTCGTGGCTGCCTACTTTCACCTTTCCCCACCACTATCACTCAATTCTGATTTTCACAATGGCAGATATCGTCGATAGCAATACCGCGCCGCGGACTCCCGTCACCGCCGACACTACTCCTTCGCCTGCGAATCCAACGACACCACCCCAGACTCATACCTGGAACGACGCCAACGCCCAGAACCAAACACCAGTTGTCAGGAAAGTTGCTGGTACAGACCGCTTCTCAGTCGACGACGAGAGGCGCATTATGAAGCAACAGTATATCAGAGTTGCCGAAGAGACTCAAGGCCATTACCTTGTCGGAATGGACCCAGAGGAGTTTATGCAAACATTTTTGCCGTGGAACGCCGATACGCCAGCCGCCTACCGAACCAAATCCATTCCAGAGGAACGCCTCAGAGACCTACACCGCATGGCCTCTAAAAAGCCCGAGAAAGCAATGTATGGTGCTTTTGTACGTGTTGTATTCTTTTCGCGACATCAATGTTGTACTGACTGCTTTGTAGACAGCCGCTCTTCAAGGCTGGCCGATTGAAAAGAAGGAGGAAGCGAATGGCGCCAACGTTATCGTGACCAAGTTTGGCGAATATCGGAAACCCGACGGAGAGTGTCGAAACCTTGCCGTTGACATGGGACATTATACAGAGGATAATCTGCCCGCCAAGAACGCCACTGTTCATCGCTTGATGGAAACCAACGTCGAATTCAAGCCTTCTGCCTCCGACGATCCGTTTGTGGACCCACCTGAGACAACCACTGCCGGCGCACCAATTGGAAACAGCGATACTGTCAGTGAGGTGGAGGAGGACAATGTCAACTATGACTCTTTTGCTGATGCTGCTGCCGGCGCCCCTCCCCTCAGCCAACCCTCCTCCGGCTATTCTTCACCTAGCATCTCTACCGGTGCTGCGGTTTCCTCGTCGGCTGAATCTGCCGTTCTTGACGTCCCCATCACGGCGAACGACTGGCCTGGCGAGAGTAAATTGGTGCACGGCAAGGAAACCCGCGGCCAGATCGCCTCGTACGCCGGCATCACCATGTTCTTGTCCTACCGCAAGCATTTTATGAGTGTGGTGGTCTTCGGCAGATTTGCGAGGTTGATTTTCTGGGACCGTCGCGGCGCTGTTGTCTCTCGGCGCATCAAATACCAGGAGACCGACGGAGAAAAAACCTTGTTCAAGTTCTACCTCCGGTTCTCGCAGCTCACTGCTGAGCAGCGTGGTTACGATCCCACAGTGGTCGAGGTACCTCCCACCGATCCAGACGCCGAGGCTGCCCTGGTGCAGTTCAAGAAGTACGACAGAGACATGTGGCATTGCAACGCGCAGATGAGGTCGTGCACTGAAGCAATGGGCGTAACGCTCCCGGAAGACCGCTTCCTGCGCATGACTGTCAAATTTGGCAACAGCGCCGAGCGGTCCTTCATTGTTCCTGCACCTGTTTTCGAGGATACGTGCATCTCCCCATTCTCGCGCTCGACGCGGCGCTCTTTAGCGTACGATTGTGCCTTTACCTCGAATCCTGGCAAAGATTGTCAGCAGTCGAAGAAATCCAAGCACGATAGTCTCCTTTTCATGAAGGATTATTGGCGTGAGGAGTCACTCCGCACGCGACCCGAGGCAGAGATCTACGATATTCTTGCGGAGAAAAAGGTCCCGCATGTTGCTACGATGGTCGTTGGTGGTGATGTCGAGGGCATGCGAACAAAGACGCACGAACCGCGTTTACAGCTCAGTTCGGCGTATCCACCCACTATCCGCAAATACTTCCGCCTGGAAAACCCTCTTCAATGCCACCGCCTCTTCCTCGACACCATCGCCCGCGATCTCAGCGCTTTCGGGAATTGTAAAGTCTTAGTCAATTGTATTGCCGACGCCATGGAAGGTATGCTCATCATCGCCCTCTGACTTTCTCGATGTTTATTATTTCTCAGCTGCCCAATGTGCTTTCGATTTAGCTCGTATCCTACATCGAGACATCAGTAGCGGGAATATCATGATTACTCCCACGCACGAAGGACTTCTCATCGATTGGGACCTCTGCATAGTTTTGGACTTTGAAGGACATACTCATCGCCCAGGACGCACGGTATGTATCCACATAGGTCTACTTGTGCTCCTCTCTAATATATTCGTTAGGGCACTTGGCAATTCATGTCAATCAACCTCCTGCAAGGCGGGAAAGACAAGCAATCCGTTGTTCACACTCTAGACGACGATAGGGAGTCTGCGTTTTGGGTCCTGGTCTATGTCGCGCTGCGATACCTGAAGCACGATATGCCATCCAATGATCTTTACGATAGGCTTCTGTTGCTATTCGACCACCACACAGTCGACGCCTTTGGCCGACAGACTGGCGGCCACCAGAAGACCCTGGTGTTGCCCTATTGTGCCGACGATTCCTGTGGCCTCGCACAGTTCGATGTACCGGGATTCAACGACTTGTTGACGGACCTAGCTGGAATCCTACTCGTTCGATACAGGCAACCGTCAGCTAAAGACTTTGAGGCATATGAGGTCAAACGAGCAAAACTGGCGCAATGGGGCATAGTAGATGATCGGGATTCTGTTGCGATCTATCAGGCGAAGCTGGAACGCCGTGCCAATCCGAGGTGGCTATACGAGACTCTGCGTCATCACGCCAGTCTCATCCCGCTTCCCGCACAACGCTCTCCTCCAGTGACGGAAGATGCTTCTAGTCGCAAGGCGAAACGTCGCTTGGAGGAAGTGACTTCTCACCCCATCACATACGACTTTCACGAAAATGAACTCCTTTCTTCCAAAGTGGAGAATGGCACAAAGAGGCTGAAAACTATCAGTCTGAAGCACATGAACGAGCGATTGGAGGGTATGGGCGCGCGGTCGTTTAATTCGCGACCCGCGGAAGACAAGGAGCCTGAGTCCAAGAGGCTCAAACTAGATGAGTCGGATGAGTCGTAAATATGTTTTAGTCGGATATCTTAGAGATTCGCTGGTAGCTATACATGTAGATAGGATCCAAGCAGCGTTGTTCAAAGTATTCAAATTGTCGTTTGTTCATCCAATTTTTCGTTGGCGAAGACAAGATTGACCTCAGAATACAGCGGCGATGGCGCACAACTCGAAGCGCCATTCTGGGCCGGCGACAAGCAACACATCGCGAAGGCAGTACATGACGTTCGTCATCCATTCTTTCCGTTCTGACAAGAACGTCCGCTGCGAGGGACTCGACGCAGCCCAGGTAGATTACTAGTAAAGGTGCACTCGATTCCGAGCCGAAGATATAAAAACCTGAGGGGAACCCCCAAGTCTGATGTCTGCCGCCTCGCTTGCAGAAGCCCAGATCTCTTAGTCATTGGTTTACTTTGAGGAGACAGGTGAGACTGGACTGAACTGTCGGGAAATTGGTCATTGCGCCACACCGGGACCAGTCTGCCAACACCCTTCAAGGGAATCAAAAAATTCTTATTTCGGCCGTTATAATCAGTAGTCACAGCTAGCCCAAGGCGCATGCATTTGATATCGTTCTGTCGAAGCTGTAAAGCACACGTTTACTATACACTATTTAATTGTGTGAAAAACGGCGCCAGAGTCCGTTGAATCTCACTACTTCAAAGCAAAGTAAGTTTTCATCGAATGAATTCCTCAGGTTTACTTCACCTACGAACGAATGGGATAAAGAGTGAACTCATGTAGCAAGAAACGCAGCATGCATACAAAGTAAATCCTCAAAGCTGAAAAAAGCTGTCACTAGCCCGTGACAGCAACCGCCGCCATCAACTGACAGTGATTCAACTCTACCCGAAACACGGCAAAGGTCCGCTCACAAATCATCCTGGAAGCGCCCTGGAAGCGCCCCGTCGAACAATCCTATCAATGGAAACTCGTTTGTTTCCAAGGCCATAGAGACTCATGATATAACCCTCTCCAGAGAAACGATTTCCGAATACCACTCTCTCCGTGTCGACCAGGACTACGCGTACACGCATAGCGTCTCTATAATCTGGTCGGCGGCCAGCACATCTCCACCTCGCTGAAGGCCAACGTGAAGCAGGTAGTCGTCTTGCTGAGGATGAACATCTTGATAGAAAAGCTTGTCGCGTCTCCAATGTCCTTGATCTCCACGATCTCCAGAAACTAGCCAGAGGTATTAGATCAGCGTGAGCTCACGCTGATCTTCAACAATCCCCGGTGACTAGCGCCAAGGGTAAGTGTTGGGCAAGGACGTGTGATGCAGATAATCGCTAGTTTGAGGGCAATCTCGGGAGAGATAATATAATAATGGTGAGCTAAAGTGTTGACATGAAGCAAAATAGTAGGAGTACCTTGCGTCGTTGATGAAGATGGCGCCAACCAGAAGACAAGGTACAGGAAGAGAGGAAAAGGATGATGTCAGAGGGAATTTGAAGCCAACATACTAAGACCACTATTTGGCTTCACGTACAATGACCAGCTTAAAAACTTACTGGACGAGCCCTTCGTATTCGCCTTGTGAATTTATTCGGAAGGACAGAGTGTGGCGCAGGTGGTTACAACGTGACCGCAAAAGAAGAACATACAGTCAATCGCGGTAAATATTCGCCTGATACAAATTGAGGCTCGAATCAACAATAGGGCGAATTCAAATTCTCACCAGTGGGTCGTTCTATCCGTTATAACGAGGGCATACCCCTCGTAAAGCAAGACAGTGTCCAAACATCCCACATCTACGCGCATCCACTTTATGCAATCTGTCCAAAAAGGTAAGTCTTCCGGACCCACCTCTGGAAATGCCACGTACAAAACCGAGCGCTCGACTATAGCACCAACATCTCCTACCACCTCAGAAAGTCAGAATCAGCAAAGCGTGAGCAGTATCGGCAGCGCCCCAAGTCATTTGTCTTTGTCCATTTCGGAGCAGTGGTCTTTGTTCAGGGTCACCTTCGATTGCCCATGACCACTACTTGAATCACAAGCACATATCTCAAGCGACTCGAGCGAGTTTCCATTCAGCACCCATCCAAAGAACAGATTTATGGGTCCCACGTTTGACACGAACCTGACGGCGCGCCTCTTGCGTTCGCCATTGCTCTCCCGCACCAATATCGATATCCAGCACAACCATTTTACATCGAGTACCACAACCGCAATTCAGAAGCACCGCGCCAACCGACGAGATGGCTGGTGTAATCAATCACGGCAAGGAGCTGGATGACGTTAGGCAGACAAAGGGGGTTGACGACTCTGCAACCTCGTCCTCTCTTTCAGACGCCTCAATTACAAGAGCCTATCCAAAATTGTTGCACGCGCGCATTACACGTACAAACACCACCATAGGACAGGCAGTCGCGAATGAGCGCCTTGAAGGTGTTATTTCCATATACACACAGGCTTCCTCCAACGTTAGCGACAACAAAGTTCATCGAGGACCGATGCTCGCCAGGATTGTACGAGGTAGCGTTCGACCTCACGATGAGGGGGCTGTAACAGGACGGTCGGTGATTCCAAGTGCGACGACAATGGTGGCAGTAAATCAGAGCGTACCTTTTCTTCCAAACGGACGAGCTATTATTCCTGGCTATGTCAACAGCTCCACTATTCGACTGTGCCAATTCATTGCGCTCATTGTCTTCACGGCCTTTCATGGATCAGACTCTGCGTACACATACATTCAGCATTTCAATCCCGCAAAGTCAATTAGAAACTGACCTTAGATCCAAATTCCTTGACTCCGACGAATGCAGCTCTCTCGCTGCGTTCATCTGGAGGACAAATAACTCCCTAACGGCCCAGAGATACTGCATTGGTGGTCTGAAGAACCCAGCAGTATTCCGTTCCATCATGTACCTCTTGTGCAGATTTCCCTCCAAGCTTCCCATCGACCATGAATCATGCCTTCACGTTCGTCTCTTTGCTCGGGATCAAATAGGACACCGATGATTGAGTCCTCTGCACGATAGTTTATAAAGGACTTGGAACAGAGCCGCGCGTACGCCTAACCATTTGCATGTGCATCGCCTAGCAGAACGTCGCAGCCACATTTTTCCCATTCATATGTGCCCATACCTGTCATTACTGTAGCGTTTCAACCGTAACTTCACAGCCTGTGACCCATTATGGTCTGAAGTTACAGCAAACAGCTTCACAGACCCTTAAATTGCCTTTTTTGGACAGTTCCGCTTATAGCGGGACCTGAAATTTCCTTATTTGGAGGCTCGTGCCTGACCAAAGTGGTCCGTGACCCGTTATGATGTATATATAGCTTCACTTCAAAGACCCCCGTGACCCGTTATGTGAATTTGCGGTCGAAACACTACAGTATCTCCATCCGCTATCCTCTTTGCGCTGTCAATGTCCCTCGCATTCCGGCATGACTAGCCCTAAGCCTTGGAAACAAATTACACGGCGTTTCTTTCTGCTGGGGCACGCCAGTAGCAGCAGTCCTTGTCCCGAGAAAGCAGCGCACTCCATTGATTTCCTCGTCGTGGCCGAAAGTCGAATTCTGCCAGAGATCATGGCGGTTAAGGTCAAAGCTGTATGTACAATTTGGACTCGATCGCCATCACTTGTACCCGACTTCCATCTATGCTCCTCTCACTTTAATATTGCTACCGCCACCTCTAATCCTTCTTTTTATCGAATTTCAGTCCTCCAGCTCTCTATTCCGCTGGCTTGTCTGATGGGTCTTGTGTTCAACTTACAGTCGGCGCTATGCTTTGAGCTTTCGAAAAATGCATAAATCGGATGGAGCAGCATTGCATGCTTCCTTACAGACAACTTTCCTGCCCCTTGGAAATTCTGTTAAAGCTCGCGCGGAAATACGAACATTGTCGTATGCCAAAAGCCAAGTACTGCTTTAAACATCTGGCTCCCAGTTGATCAGCCCGACTGATTTGTCGTAAACTTCACACTGCCGCGTTGGCGTACAAGCGCGTCACATACATGAACAAGATGGTCGACGACTCTGGCTCAGGCGCGCAGGCCGACACGTCCTAATCGTAAGTTGCATACTACCGAGTTGCATACTACCCAAATCATCATCATTCACAGTTGAGACCGGTTGGTTCTACCTTGGCCAAGGCGCATTCAACAACATGAACGTCGCTCCTACCGGCGTTATCGTCAGCGCCCTGTAAAGCAACTCCCTTTGAGACGTCGCGTCCTGGGAACTCGTCTAGAACGACGCAGGCTCCCAAAACCCAAGGACTACTCCCTTGGCGCGGTCCCCAAAAATTCAGACTGCGCCGTTATTCAGCACCAATCCACAGTGGGGTACTCCAAGGTCCCACACAGACTTACGGTCTGTAGGCAATTTGCTGCCTAGTGATGCTACCTTCAAAGTCTGGGACGACACTAGTGGTAGGGCAACCAATGGTGGCTCGGTGTGGCAGGCGCTTGGTATAATATTTCAAGGGGCGCGTGATTCCGATGCCGTCTCATTCTCAGCCGCCGCAGGATTCGTGTTTGCATTTAAACCCTGACAAAGTCCTTGAGATCATTTTGTCCAGTACGACCGAGGTAAGGAATGTTTCCTTGTGACTAGTAATATGTTTGATCTCTGATGATGGTTTCAAAGGGCGAGGCTACCTGATCTGAGTCTCCTGTATAATAGAAGTATCGAGCAATTGGATGCAGAGCCTCTTGCGAGATATGCGAGGGTCTGCGTTCTCGCTGTCGATTTGTCCTGTTTCCCAATATACAATGGCTAACAATTGAGATAGTTCCCTGTTATCACTGGAACTTGCGGGATCATCGTCACAGCTCTGGTCTGTAGATATCCAGAGAGCGTTGTTCAAGGAACAAATCAGAGAAGATTTCTTAACAGGCTCAGGCTCAGAATCGATGAAGATCGGGATTACTCAGGACTTCCGTCTCTGTCTCAGCCATCATCCTCTTCAATGTCCAGAACGCGCTTCCGCTTCCCGACTCCATGGAGAATGAGCGCTACCGCTTAATGCTTGCTGATGTCCGAGTTGGTTTTGTACAGGGCGCTTACTTCAATTTCTGTGTGAGTGCAAGACTTCTGCTGCTTCTTCAAGATGTGGTAACCAATGAGTATGTCCGAGCGGCGAGGTGTGGTCCGGTTATTATTTTACTCCAACCACTCTCTTGACAGCTCTCTTGCCTTTTGACAGCACCGGCCACCTGGTAGCAGATGGCAAGCATTGACAGAAATAACATAGATACCCGGCAAATAGGTCTGAAACAGCAGAATATGAACGCTAGTGCAATGTGCCATATGATTGAAGTGCAACAGGTCGACATTTCTTGTAAAGGACTCTGTTCCACGATATTGATAGTGCAATTTTCTCGGCAATATCTCATCCATTGGTTCGAGCCAGTAATACTTATATCAACACAGCTCTAAGCTGACGGACTCCGAACAATGTCTTCACCCACTCACGCGACACCGACTTCTGGCGTTTTCGGAAGGCGATCTTGGCATGCAGTCGCTTCCACCGCCTGTGCAATCCCTTCGTGCTCGCGCCATGAAACCAGCACAGATGCCAGGATAGTTCCCGGACACAGAGGATATGAAGGTGCTGCGCCTGGTGTATTCTTACTCACTTGACTAAAACTTATATCTCTCTCACCAGGGAACGTGAGCGTTACAGTCACTAGTAGTCAGTAGCAAGGCTTCTGACCAACAGCACTATGCAGCAGCGATGTCGGCGAACGTGAGGCTCCGCCGGTATCATTCAGGATTGATATATTGTCTGGGTTTAACCAAGTGTCGTCTGAATATAATCGCGAGGTGAATGCACCGCCGCCATCGGTACAACTCATACAAGTAGTGTGGAAGACGTTCTTATGATTTTACTGCAGGCCGCATCTGTGATCGAGGGCTCTGACGAAGACAAAGTTCTGTCCCAATACCAGCACTTGAAGGAGGAGTGGGAAGATACCAGAAATGTATGCCTTGGCCCTTAGGTCCTCTCTCCACTTTTCCAAAGCTAAATCTTTTCCAAAGAGCTAAGGCAATGTGAAATTCACAGCTCAGCCTCAGAATGAGGCCAAAAACCCATGGAAAACATGCCTTGACCATCTGGTGAAGCGTGACAAGACCAAATGCAATGCTTGGGGTGAAGACGTTGATACCATTCTCATCTTTGTCTGTATCCTTCATCCTTGGGTACAAGTGTTTTCTGATTAGATTGTAGGCGGGTTTGTTTTCCGCGGTGGTCACCGCATTTACGATTCATTCCTATAAATGGCTTGAGGCCGATCCAGGCGATACCACAAATATGATACTACAGCACCTTTCTGGACAGCTGGCCGGCACTCAGAGACTGGAATATGTGCCAGCTCTGTTTACGATCACTTCATCCGTGCGCCGTATTGATGGAAAGGAGGATTAGAGGTGGCGGTAGCAATATTAAAGTGAGAGGAGCATAGATGGAAGTCGGGTACAAGTGATGGCGATCAAGTCCGAATCGTACATACAGCTTTGACCTTAACCGCCATGATCTCTGGCAGAATTCGATTTTCGGCCACGACGAGGAAATCAATGGAGTGCGCTGCTTTCTTGGGACAAGGACTGCTGCTACTGGCGTGCCCCAGCAGAAAGAAACGCCGTGTAATTTGTTTCCAAGGCTTAGGGCTAGTCATGCCGGAATGCGAGGGACATTGACAGCGCAAAGAGGATAGCGGATGGAGATAATGACAGGTATGGGCACATATGAATGGGCAAAATGTGGCTGCGACGTTCTGCTAGGCGATGCACATGCAAATGGTTAGGCATACGCGCGGCTCTGTTCCAAGTCCTTTATAAACTATCGTGCAGAGGACTCAATCATCAGTGTCATATTTGATTCCGAGCAAAGAGACAAACGTGAAGGCATGATTCATGGTCGATGGGAAGCTTGGAGGGAAATCTGCGCAAGAGGTACACAATGGATCAGAATACTGCTGGGTTCTTCAGACCACCAATCCAGTATCTCTGGGCCGTTAGGGAGTTATTTGTCCTCCAGATGAACGCAGCGAGAGAGCTGCATTCGTCGGAGTCATGGAATTTGGATCTAAGGTCAGTTTCTAATTGACTTTGCGGGATTGAAATGCTGAATGTATGCGTACGCAGAGTCTGATCCATTAAAGGCCGTGAAGACAACGAGCGTGATCAATTGGCACAGTCAAATAGTGGAGCTGTTGACATAGCCAGGAATAATAGCTCGTCCGTTTGGAAGAAAAGGTATGCTCTGATTTACTGCCACCGTCGTCGTCGCACTTGGAATCACCGACCGTCCTGTTACATCCCCCTCACCGTGAGGTCGAACGCTACCTCGTACAATCCTGGCGAGCATTGGTCCTCAATGAACTTTGATGTCGCTAACGTTGGAGGAAGCCTGTGTGTATATGGAAATGACACCTTCAAGGCGCTCATTCGCGACTGCCTGTCCTGTGGTGGTGTTTGTACGCGTAATGCGCGCGTGCAACAATTTTGGATAGGCTCTTGTAATTGAGGCGTCTGAAAGAGAGCACGAGGTTGCAGAGTTGTCAACCCCCTTTGTCTGCCTAACGTCATCCAGCTCCTTGCCGTGATTGATTACACCAGTCATCTCGTTGGTTGGCGCGGTGCTTCTGAATCGCGGTTGTGGTACTCAATGTAAAATGGTTGTGCTGGACATCGATATTGGTGCGGGAGAGCAATGGCGAACGCAAGAGGCGCGCCGTCAGGTTCATGTCGAACGTGGGACCCATAAATCTGTTCTTTGGATGGGTGCTGAATGGAAACTCGCTCGAGTCGCTCGAGATATGTGCTTGTGATTCAAGTAGTGGTCATGGGCAATCGAAGGTGACCCTGAACAAAGACCACTGCTCCGAAATGGACAAAGACAAATGACTTGGGGCGCTGCCGATACTGCTCATGCTTTGCTGATTCTGACTTTCTGAGGTGGTAGGAGATGTTGGTGCTATAGTCGAGCGCTCCGTTTTGTACGTGGCATTTCCAGAGGTGGGTCCGGAAGACTTACCTTTTTGGACAGATTGCATAAAGTGGATGCGCGTAGATGTGGGATGTTTGGACACTGTCTTGCTTTACGAGGGGTATGCCCTCGTTATAATGGATAGAACAACCCACTGGTGAGAATTTGAATCCGCCCTATTGTTGATTCGAGCCTCAATTTGTATCAGGCGAATATTTACCGCGATTGACTGTATGTTCTTCTTTTGCGGTCACGTTGTAACCACCTGCGCCACACTCTGTCCTTCCGAATAAATTCACAAGGCGAGTACGAAGGGCTCGTCCAGTAAGTTTTTAAGCTGGTCATTGTACGTGAAGCCAAATAGTGGTCTTAGTATGTTGGCTTCAAATTCCCTCTGACATCATCCTTTTCCTCTCTTCCTGTACCTTGTCTTCTGGTTGGCGCCATCTTCATCAACGACGCAAGGTACTCCTACTATTTTGCTTCATGTCAACACTTTAGCTCACCATTATTATATTATCTCTCCCGAGATTGCCCTCAAACTAGCGATTATCTGCATCACACGTCCTTGCCCAACACTTACCCTTGGCGCTAGTCACCGGGGATTGTTGAAGATCAGCGTGAGCTCACGCTGATCTAATACCTCTGGCTAGTTTCTGGAGATCGTGGAGATCAAGGACATTGGAGACGCGACAAGCTTTTCTATCAAGATGTTCATCCTCAGCAAGACGACTACCTGCTTCACGTTGGCCTTCAGCGAGGTGGAGATGTGCTGGCCGCCGACCAGATTATAGAGACGCTATGCGTGTACGCGTAGTCCTGGTCGACACGGAGAGAGTGGTATTCGGAAATCGTTTCTCTGGAGAGGGTTATATCATGAGTCTCTATGGCCTTGGAAACAAACGAGTTTCCATTGATAGGATTGTTCGACGGGGCGCTTCCAGGGCGCTTCCAGGATGATTTGTGAGCGGACCTTTGCCGTGTTTCGGGTAGAGTTGAATCACTGTCAGTTGATGGCGGCGGTTGCTGTCACGGGCTAGTGACAGCTTTTTTCAGCTTTGAGGATTTACTTTGTATGCATGCTGCGTTTCTTGCTACATGAGTTCACTCTTTATCCCATTCGTTCGTAGGTGAAGTAAACCTGAGGAATTCATTCGATGAAAACTTACTTTGCTTTGAAGTAGTGAGATTCAACGGACTCTGGCGCCGTTTTTCACACAATTAAATAGTGTATAGTAAACGTGTGCTTTACAGCTTCGACAGAACGATATCAAATGCATGCGCCTTGGGCTAGCTGTGACTACTGATTATAACGGCCGAAATAAGAATTTTTTGATTCCCTTGAAGGGTGTTGGCAGACTGGTCCCGGTGTGGCGCAATGACCAATTTCCCGACAGTTCAGTCCAGTCTCACCTGTCTCCTCAAAGTAAACCAATGACTAAGAGATCTGGGCTTCTGCAAGCGAGGCGGCAGACATCAGACTTGGGGGTTCCCCTCAGGTTTTTATATCTTCGGCTCGGAATCGAGTGCACCTTTACTAGTAATCTACCTGGGCTGCGTCGAGTCCCTCGCAGCGGACGTTCTTGTCAGAACGGAAAGAATGGATGACGAACGTCATGTACTGCCTTCGCGATGTGTTGCTTGTCGCCGGCCCAGAATGGCGCTTCGAGTTGTGCGCCATCGCCGCTGTATTCTGAGGTCAATCTTGTCTTCGCCAACGAAAAATTGGATGAACAAACGACAATTTGAATACTTTGAACAACGCTGCTTGGATCCTATCTACATGTATAGCTACCAGCGAATCTCTAAGATATCCGACTAAAACATATTTACGACTCATCCGACTCATCTAGTTTGAGCCTCTTGGACTCAGGCTCCTTGTCTTCCGCGGGTCGCGAATTAAACGACCGCGCGCCCATACCCTCCAATCGCTCGTTCATGTGCTTCAGACTGATAGTTTTCAGCCTCTTTGTGCCATTCTCCACTTTGGAAGAAAGGAGTTCATTTTCGTGAAAGTCGTATGTGATGGGGTGAGAAGTCACTTCCTCCAAGCGACGTTTCGCCTTGCGACTAGAAGCATCTTCCGTCACTGGAGGAGAGCGTTGTGCGGGAAGCGGGATGAGACTGGCGTGATGACGCAGAGTCTCGTATAGCCACCTCGGATTGGCACGGCGTTCCAGCTTCGCCTGATAGATCGCAACAGAATCCCGATCATCTACTATGCCCCATTGCGCCAGTTTTGCTCGTTTGACCTCATATGCCTCAAAGTCTTTAGCTGACGGTTGCCTGTATCGAACGAGTAGGATTCCAGCTAGGTCCGTCAACAAGTCGTTGAATCCCGGTACATCGAACTGTGCGAGGCCACAGGAATCGTCGGCACAATAGGGCAACACCAGGGTCTTCTGGTGGCCGCCAGTCTGTCGGCCAAAGGCGTCGACTGTGTGGTGGTCGAATAGCAACAGAAGCCTATCGTAAAGATCATTGGATGGCATATCGTGCTTCAGGTATCGCAGCGCGACATAGACCAGGACCCAAAACGCAGACTCCCTATCGTCGTCTAGAGTGTGAACAACGGATTGCTTGTCTTTCCCGCCTTGCAGGAGGTTGATTGACATGAATTGCCAAGTGCCCTAACGAATATATTAGAGAGGAGCACAAGTAGACCTATGTGGATACATACCGTGCGTCCTGGGCGATGAGTATGTCCTTCAAAGTCCAAAACTATGCAGAGGTCCCAATCGATGAGAAGTCCTTCGTGCGTGGGAGTAATCATGATATTCCCGCTACTGATGTCTCGATGTAGGATACGAGCTAAATCGAAAGCACATTGGGCAGCTGAGAAATAATAAACATCGAGAAAGTCAGAGGGCGATGATGAGCATACCTTCCATGGCGTCGGCAATACAATTGACTAAGACTTTACAATTCCCGAAAGCGCTGAGATCGCGGGCGATGGTGTCGAGGAAGAGGCGGTGGCATTGAAGAGGGTTTTCCAGGCGGAAGTATTTGCGGATAGTGGGTGGATACGCCGAACGGAGCTGTAAACGCGGTTCGTGCGTCTTTGTTCGCATGCCCTCGACATCACCACCAACGACCATCGTAGCAACATGCGGGACCTTTTTCTCCGCAAGAATATCGTAGATCTCTGCCTCGGGTCGCGTGCGGAGTGACTCCTCACGCCAATAATCCTTCATGAAAAGGAGACTATCGTGCTTGGATTTCTTCGACTGCTGACAATCTTTGCCAGGATTCGAGGTAAAGGCACAATCGTACGCTAAAGAGCGCCGCGTCGAGCGCGAGAATGGGGAGATGCACGTATCCTCGAAAACAGGTGCAGGAACAATGAAGGACCGCTCGGCGCTGTTGCCAAATTTGACAGTCATGCGCAGGAAGCGGTCTTCCGGGAGCGTTACGCCCATTGCTTCAGTGCACGACCTCATCTGCGCGTTGCAATGCCACATGTCTCTGTCGTACTTCTTGAACTGCACCAGGGCAGCCTCGGCGTCTGGATCGGTGGGAGGTACCTCGACCACTGTGGGATCGTAACCACGCTGCTCAGCAGTGAGCTGCGAGAACCGGAGGTAGAACTTGAACAAGGTTTTTTCTCCGTCGGTCTCCTGGTATTTGATGCGCCGAGAGACAACAGCGCCGCGACGGTCCCAGAAAATCAACCTCGCAAATCTGCCGAAGACCACCACACTCATAAAATGCTTGCGGTAGGACAAGAACATGGTGATGCCGGCGTACGAGGCGATCTGGCCGCGGGTTTCCTTGCCGTGCACCAATTTACTCTCGCCAGGCCAGTCGTTCGCCGTGATGGGGACGTCAAGAACGGCAGATTCAGCCGACGAGGAAACCGCAGCACCGGTAGAGATGCTAGGTGAAGAATAGCCGGAGGAGGGTTGGCTGAGGGGAGGGGCGCCGGCAGCAGCATCAGCAAAAGAGTCATAGTTGACATTGTCCTCCTCCACCTCACTGACAGTATCGCTGTTTCCAATTGGTGCGCCGGCAGTGGTTGTCTCAGGTGGGTCCACAAACGGATCGTCGGAGGCAGAAGGCTTGAATTCGACGTTGGTTTCCATCAAGCGATGAACAGTGGCGTTCTTGGCGGGCAGATTATCCTCTGTATAATGTCCCATGTCAACGGCAAGGTTTCGACACTCTCCGTCGGGTTTCCGATATTCGCCAAACTTGGTCACGATAACGTTGGCGCCATTCGCTTCCTCCTTCTTTTCAATCGGCCAGCCTTGAAGAGCGGCTGTCTACAAAGCAGTCAGTACAACATTGATGTCGCGAAAAGAATACAACACGTACAAAAGCACCATACATTGCTTTCTCGGGCTTTTTAGAGGCCATGCGGTGTAGGTCTCTGAGGCGTTCCTCTGGAATGGATTTGGTTCGGTAGGCGGCTGGCGTATCGGCGTTCCACGGCAAAAATGTTTGCATAAACTCCTCTGGGTCCATTCCGACAAGGTAATGGCCTTGAGTCTCTTCGGCAACTCTGATATACTGTTGCTTCATAATGCGCCTCTCGTCGTCGACTGAGAAGCGGTCTGTACCAGCAACTTTCCTGACAACTGGTGTTTGGTTCTGGGCGTTGGCGTCGTTCCAGGTATGAGTCTGGGGTGGTGTCGTTGGATTCGCAGGCGAAGGAGTAGTGTCGGCGGTGACGGGAGTCCGCGGCGCGGTATTGCTATCGACGATATCTGCCATTGTGAAAATCAGAATTGAGTGATAGTGGTGGGGAAAGGTGAAAGTAGGCAGCCACGAGATGGCCTTTATAGCACCGACAACCCATTGTCCCGTGACTTACCAAGCAAGAAATGTGGACGGGATTCCCAAAGAGGCAATAGGGAATTGGCGAACAATGGGAATGTGGTGGTTCTTTGTTAAGAGCTAACGAGTAACGTGATCGAGGTCGCCTTGATCGTGTCGCCGAGCTGCCGATCATGACCTCGATCACGTTACTCGTTAGCTCTTAACAAAGAACCACCACATTCCCATTGTTCGCCAATTCCCTATTGCCTCTTTGGGAATCCCGTCCACATTTCTTGCTTGGTAAGTCACGGGACAATGGGTTGTCGGTGCTATAAAGGCCATCTCGTGGCTGCCTACTTTCACCTTTCCCCACCACTATCACTCAATTCTGATTTTCACAATGGCAGATATCGTCGATAGCAATACCGCGCCGCGGACTCCCGACACCGCCGACACTACTCCTTCGCCTGCGAATCCAACGACACCACCCCAGACTCATACCTGGAACGACGCCAACGCCCAGAACCAAACACCAGTTGTCAGGAAAGTTGCTGGTACAGACCGCTTCTCAGTCGACGACGAGAGGCGCATTATGAAGCAACAGTATATCAGAGTTGCCGAAGAGACTCAAGGCCATTACCTTGTCGGAATGGACCCAGAGGAGTTTATGCAAACATTTTTGCCGTGGAACGCCGATACGCCAGCCGCCTACCGAACCAAATCCATTCCAGAGGAACGCCTCAGAGACCTACACAGCATGGCCTGTAAAAAGCCCGAGAAAGCAATGTATGGTGCTTTTGTACGTGTTTTATTCTTTTCGCGACATCAATGTTGTACTGACTGCTTTGTAGACAGCCGCTCTTCAAGGCTGGCCGATTGAAAAGAAGGAGGAAGCGAATGGCGCCAACGTTATCGTGACCAAGTTTGGCGAATATCGGAAACCCGACGGAGAGTGTCGAAACCTTGCCGTTGACATGGGACATTATACAGAGGATAATCTGCCCGCCAAGAACGCCACTGTTCATCGCTTGATGGAAACCAACGTCGAATTCAAGCCTTCTGCCTCCGACGATCCGTTTGTGGACCCACCTGAGACAACCACTGCCGGCGCACCAATTGGAAACAGCGATACTGTCAGTGAGGTGGAGGAGGACAATGTCAACTATGACTCTTTTGCTGATGCTGCTGCCGGCGCCCCTCCCCTCAGCCAACCCTCCTCCGGCTATTCTTCACCTAGCATCTCTACCGGTGCTGCGGTTTCCTCGTCGGCTGAATCTGCCGTTCTTGACGTCCCCATCACGGCGAACGACTGGCCTGGCGAGAGTAAATTGGTGCATGGCAAGGAAACCCGCGGCCAGATCGCCTCGTACGCCGGCATCACCATGTTCTTGTCCTACCGCAAGCATTTTATGAGTGTGGTGGTCTTCGGCAGATTTGCGAGGTTGATTTTCTGGGACCGTCGCGGCGCTGTTGTCTCTCGGCGCATCAAATACCAGGAGACCGACGGAGAAAAAACCTTGTTCAAGTTCTACCTCCGGTTCTCGCAGCTCACTGCTGAGCAGCGTGGTTACGATCCCACAGTGGTCGAGGTACCTCCCACCGATCCAGACGCCGAGGCTGCCCTGGTGCAGTTCAAGAAGTACGACAGAGACATGTGGCATTGCAACGCGCAGATGAGGTCGTGCACTGAAGCAATGGGCGTAACGCTCCCGGAAGACCGCTTCCTGCGCATGACTGTCAAATTTGGCAACAGCGCCGAGCGGTCCTTCATTGTTCCTGCACCTGTTTTCGAGGATACGTGCATCTCCCATTCTCGCGCTCGACGCGGCGCTCTTTAGCGTACGATTGTGCCTTTACCTCGAATCCTGGCAAAGATTGTCAGCAGTCGAAGAAATCCAAGCACGATAGTCTCCTTTTCATGAAGGATTATTGGCGTGAGGAGTCACTCCGCACGCGACCCGAGGCAGAGATCTACGATATTCTTGCGGAGAAAAAGGTCCCGCATGTTGCTACGATGGTCGTTGGTGGTGATGTCGAGGGCATGCGAACAAGACGCACGAACCGCATTTACAGCTCAGTTCGGCGTATCCTCCCATTGACCGCAAATACTTCGCCTGGAAAACCCTCTTCAATGCCACCGCCTCTTCCTCGACACCATCGCCCGCGATCTCAGCGCTTTCGGGAATTGTAAAGTCTTAGTCAATTGTATGCCGACGCCATGGAAGGTATGCTCATCATCGCCTCTGACTTCTCGATGTTTATTATTCTCAGCTGCCCAATGTGCTTTCGATTTAGCTCGTATCCTACATCGAGACATCAGTAGCGGAATATCATGATTACTCCCACGCACGAAGGACTTTTATCGACTGGGACCTCTGCCTAGTTTTGGACTTTGAAGGACATACTCATCGCCCAGGACGCACGGTATGTATCCACATAGGTCTACTTGTGCTCCTCTCTAATATATTCGTTAGGGCACTTGGCAATTCATGTCAATCAACCTCCTGCAAGGCGGGAAAGACAAGCAATCCGTTGTTCACACTCTAGACGACGATAGGGAGTCTGCGTTTTGGGTCCTGGTCTATGTCGCGCTGCGATACCTGAAGCACGATATGCCATCCAATGATCTTTACGATAGGCTCTGTTGCTATTCGACCACCACACAGTCGACGCCTTTGGCCGACAGACTGGCGGCCACCAGAAGACCCTGGAGTTGCCCATTTGCGCTGAGGATTCCTGTGACTCGCAAAATTCAATGTACCGGGATTCAACGACTTGTTGGCGGACCTAGCTGGAGTTCTGGTCGTTCGATACAAGCAGCCGTCATCGTCAGTCACCAGCAGATATGAGGCTCGCCTCGCCGCAGGTGGTGACGCAGTTGCGGATCATCCTGTGGAGATCTACAAAGCAAGGCTGGAACGCCGTGCCAATCCGAGGTGGCTATACGAGACTCTGCGTCATCACGCCAGTCTCATCCCGCTTCCCGCCAACGCTCTCCTCCAGTGACGGAAGATGCTTCTAGTCGCAGGCGAAACGTCGCTTGGAGGAAGTGACTTCTCACACCATCACATACGACTTTCACGAAAATACTCCTTTCTGCCAAAGTGGAGAATGGCACAAAGAGGCTGAAAACTATCAGTCTGAAGCACATGAACGAGCGATTGGAGGTATGGGCGCGCGGTCGTTTAATTCGCGACCCCGGAAGACAAGGAGCCTGAGTCCAAGAGGCTCAAACTAGATGAGTCGGATGAGTCGTAAATATGTTTTAGTCGGATATCTTAGAGATTCGCTGGTAGCTATACATGTAGATAGGATCCAAGCAGCGTTGTTCAAAGTATTCAAATGTCGTTTGTTCTCAATTGTTCGTTGGCGAAGACAAGATTGATCTCAGAATACAGCGCGATGGCGCACAACTCGAAGCGCCATTCTGGGCCGGCGACAAGCAACGCATCGCGAAGGCAGTACATGACGTTCGTCATCCATTCTTTCCGTTCTGACAAGAACGTCCGCTGCGAGGGACTCGACGCAGCCCAGGTAGATTACTAGTAAAGGTGCACTCGATTCCGAGCCGAAGATATAAAAACCTGAGGGGAACCCCCAAGTCTGATGTCTGCCTCGCTTGCAGAAGCCCCAGATCTCTTAGTCATTGGTTTACTTTGAGGAGACAGGTGAGACTGGACTGAACTGTCGGGAAATTGGTCATTGCGCCACACGGGACAGTCTGCCAAACCT